>DWTO01001649.1:0-15680 GCA_018244755.1 Jemadia pseudognetus
AAAAGGCGATGGATTGTATGTCTGAATCGTGTGACGTTATAACCTTGCCTTTGACGGCTTTAAATCACAATACGACAGGGTGAGATGTATTTCATGTTAAGTTTCTTAGAGGTTCTTAAGTTTCTTAAAGGTACACTTACCTTACTGTATTTGTTAAAATGTTGAGAATTTGCATCTCTAACTGTCCTTTTTTCTTCATGCCGCTTCAGTAAAATATGAATCTGGGAAAATACTGTTTGGTGCTGAGTTATGAATATTTATACGTACCTACTATATACATATAACTACAGTGTATGATCAGGATCCTATGAAGAATGGAATATAGATTTGACATTGAATTATATGTTATGCTTTAATATATTATTTAGATTTTGCTACTCTAACATGCAATAACACAATTTAGGAGATATTAAGTTTTTTAGTTTTTTCATGTCTAGATACAAATAAATACGAACTACCATGGAACGTGGTAAAAATGAACCATAATCTAGTGACCTGCAGTTTTGCGACAGGGATTCCTATGAATCAGTGAGGTTATAGGTAGTACTTCGAAGATGTTATGTTTAACGAATGTTGTATGTATGGATATAATTATTTAAAACAACAGATATCATATGTAATAGGTTCACCAACTATTCCATATTTGGCCGTAAACATAACTGGTGAAATGTGGGAGTGTAGTACCTTCCTCTGCCTACCTCTTCGAGGATTACAGGCGTGAATATGAGTTTGTTACATTTTTTACTAAAGTTCATTAGGAAGTTAGTTCTCAGGTCGTTGATTGCGAAGTTTTGATCAGTTAAAATTGATTATCTCACTTTGTCAAGGACGGCGGATCTAGGTACTATGAATACAAGCTTAATTTGTAAAAACTGCATCAGACTCTCAGTAAGCAGGAAGAGATGGCGAGAAATCGTGATGCAAATCACGTTAGCTACTGATAGTATCACAATATGATCGAAACCGCTTTGTCAAGAGGGTCATGATTGACAAAAATGAATTATAAATAAACATAAACACCGTGTCATAAAAATCATGGAATACAATACTGAAAGGTCGAATTCATACTTCAGCATTATGCTTTGCAACGTGGCATACATACATAATGGCATGTAGAGTAAAAATTGTTAAAAACATTTGTTTCAATATTTGGTATTATCAGCTCTACAATCATTGTACCAAAGACTGTGTTTCAGTGTGAGAATTGTTGATATTCTTGTAGTAATGCTTCTGTGACCCGTCTCGATGGGTCCAGATTCTTACCAATACTGTTTTCGTAGTGACCAACATTAACTATTGTAGTTTAATGATACGAGTACTAACAGTTCAATTTTAGTAGTCCTGTTACAAATGATTACTAGTAACGTTCTTGTTAACACGTTAAACTACAGTAATTGATATTAACAGTCTTATACCTATAGTCCTATTCGAGTCCGGCGCAGACACCAATGACGCGTTACCAGCTGTGACTGCTATTTCCTGGTTTGTTAATCTCTTCAAATAAGATAAAAATCACAGTCTCTACAATACATATTGCCGAGTCCTCTTTTGAGTTGAAATTTAATATTGTTTAACTGTCGTAGCAAGATAAAAATTGTGGTAATTTAGATCGTAAAATGAATATAATACGAAGGGGAAAGTATGGACTTTAGCATGTACGAATACACGCTCGACCCAACCGCACAGATTCATGATGGATCGCTGTGGGAAGGAATTGCTACAATCTTTGCCGACTCCAATTGTGACATATTGTTATAGATGTGATCTGTTGTGTTACATAAATTATGACTTTTAAAAACGTAACATCACGTCTGTAATTCCCGAAGAGGTAGGCAGAGGAGTATAGTACACTTCCACGTTTCACCAGTTACATTTACGTCGCGTTATGGTATAGGTGGTGAGTCTGTTGTCATACACCGATTGCATTATTGTCATACACCTAATGATTGAGCCTGGTAAGGAAGCAAATTTAAAACAGCATAGAACAAATGTTTATGTACTATAATTTTTACATTTATTTAGTAGGTATGCCTTACACTAGAACTTTGAAATTGCTATTCGCTGCTATCGTAAAACATACAAGTACAGTTGCGTTTGATTAATCAGAGATGTATTATTGTTTCCGAGAATTATGCTTTCAGTATATCTATACGTACCACATCCTTTAAACTGGGACAAAAGCATGCAAGTGGCTAGGTACCTACCGCTGATTGAAACTGGGTGCAACGGAAATGCATCCGCATGAGATTCCAAGATAAAAGGTTTTATCTACTTTTAAATTACATACATATCAGTATTTATCTAACATGAGCACTTCTTTATGCACCGATAGTCTAGTGGCTTACAATTTAGGCTCCCACCACTGTCCTGGATTCAAGTTCTGCGCTTACTGATTTACAAAAATATCTGTACGTTTTAAGATGGAGTATCACTTGCTATAACGATAAAAGAAAATATCTGTGTTCTGTAAAGTGTGTGCAGTCTGTCAACGTGTATTTGACCAGCGTGGAAAAACACGGCTTAAAATATTCTCTTTTTGATTGGAGGGTATTGACTAACGCTGTAATGACAGAGGGTTGTCGATGACGAATAAAAAGGAAATATATTGTTAAGCAATAAATTAATGTAATTCCTATGTTAGTTTCTTATTGTGAGTATAATAACGACTAGGGTAGTTGTATATTCTCAAAGCCCTAAATCGTGTAAGATCATAAATATCAATAATTTAGGGCCACGCGCCATAACTCGTCGATACGGATTCATGATCGATCGGTGACCGCGACGAATTGATATAATCTTTATGAATTGCTTTTATGATCGAATTGTGATACATGGCATTAATGGTAATAGCTTGCCAAGAGATCTAAGACTTGACTGAATGTATTTTGTCTTGCTACGTTCAAAGGTACGTATGTAGGTATATGGATTCTTAGAGGCTAATTCCTTTTTAAGGTTCGATTTCATTACTTTTTTTATTATATATTACAAAATCATACACTTTATAGTTAAAAGATGGACTTAATCTTAATAAGATCCTTTGACAGTTTTTTTATTTATTAATTTGCCCCCTATTGTTCCTAAAAAAAGCACAATTAATGACAATTGGTCTTAAGTCCCCCCTTAAGTTGTCTAACAGCAGCAAAGAAACATTAAAAGCGGTATCTATATATCTACATTACATGTTACTTATCTATTACCAACGTAAAGAGGAGTTAAAGTTTAGTTTAGTTAAATATTCAGTACTGACATAAACAAAAATAGTATCCCAAATAAATGTCATCTCCATTTTTACTGCATTCGTTTATACGAGTAGCTCACTATAACCCAATGCTGGGCATGGTCCTATCCTATGGAAATGGATTCCGCTACGGTGTTTCACAGCGAATTGACTAAAATATGTCATTCAAACATTTTGACTGACTAAAATATGTCATTCAAACATTTTGAATGACTAAAATATGTCATTCAAACATGTGGGATATTACAAGCTATAATCCTAAACGCTGGGATCTCATACAAGCGCATTATTTGTCGTACATCAGGGTGGGAGCAAAGATTTCTATTGTTTTTATATTTGTAACTTATGATTGTAACAGATATATCTACATATAAATATATATTACAAGGATTTGACTAGGACTGTTAATCATCACCACCATCCTATTGCAGTCCATTCCTAGATATATTCCTCCCCTGAGGAGTTATGACCACAATCCTTGCGCTGGGTATACGCGTTGGCGACCTCAGGGCACGGTTTCTCGCACCAACTACGCTGCCGTTCATTTCGGGCTTGGCTATTTATCTGTGCCTATTTATCTGTGCCAGTCACGATACCACAATCTGTTTACGTAGGGTTTAGTCGCCTCTTACGCAACCCTGTATATCCGCACGGGTCATGGAATGTATTCTTGGTCCACCATGATACACTGTTAATCACTTAAGTAATCCTAGAAAAGTTAGGCAGAAGAATGTAGTATAAGTACCCCATACTTTCACTGGTTTTCTTTAAGTTACATCATGGAATAAGGAATGAGCTCCATGTCATACATTCGAAATCTATTAAGACTGTGTATTTGCAATGGAGCAGTTATAATGTTTTAGAGCTTCCTAATTAAAAGAGGTTCACAAAAGCCAAGAATGACTAACTCTCACCATCTCAGTAGTCGTAGTTACTGGTAGAGAGCTGTTAAATTTTGAAGGAAGTATTTAACGGATTTTAACTACTTTCTTACAGACGAATCAGATATAAAGCTTGAGCCTATTTATTTACATTGGAACAGCTTGGTGAAGTAAGATAGAAAGATCTCAATGGTTGTTTGGTACAATGTACATGTTATAACTGAATGTCTAGTTACATGTATCTTTAAGTCACGATTTCGTTGTATTTCATTGTTATTTACAAAGGTATAGATCGTAGGAATACGAAGTATGTAGTGTAGTAAATATACAAAATTGGTAGACTAGTATCCACCCAAGACTTGAATTCGACATGAAATCTCACAATTACATTGCGTACAATTTGTTGTAAAGTCCCTCGTTAAAATGATTCGTATATATCTATTTAACACGAAAATTTATTTCAAAAAATTCCTCTATTCGCAGGCCTAGATAGAATCACTCTTCTAACTCTACAATTGCTTTTGTTCCAAGCTTTCTTGTCTCTATCGTCTTATCGTTTTCATCAAGCGTTTATGGCACAGACGTCGAATGCATATAAGGTACATATATACTGTCATTTTACCTACATGTAAAGGGAATATTTAGTATATGCGATGTGAAGGCATGTGCGGAATGGGCGTGTCCCGAGCCCGGCCGCCCAGTGCCGGGAGGCGGGCCGTCGTATCGTCAACCAAACTATACTCTACCTAGTAGCGTATTAAACTTAAATATACATAAGACCTGCAAGTTTTCCTAACTAGAGCTATGTGGTAGGCTTTTGTATTAGTGTAGATGTATTTTGATATATGTATCTCTACCTTGACACGCGCAATACAACTGTGACTTTAAAAATTTAGTAATTTTTTGTCTCATATCCATGATTATTTGTGTGATATAACTTCAGAAAAATTACGATTTCTGTTATTATTGTTTTCTTTACTATTCACATTCATTAAATTTGACATAGATAAACCAAACAGTTCTGTACTTATCATTTTCATTGATTTTTAGGTAGGTACCTACTTGAGCATACTTTGAATGAAGTCGAATATTAATAATACTAAATACACAATGGTAGGATTAAAGTAGGCATCGATCACCACCATTAGCCTCATCATTCTATGTCAGTCCACTGCTGGACATGGGCCTCTCCCAAAGAGAGCCATCGTGCCCTGTCATAGACGATGACAAAGCACGATGCCGCATCCAGCCTATGCCCACTTTCTTTCGCAGCTCGTCATCCTCATGGCCGGAGGGTATCTCACACTGTATTTATGTTTCACGTTATCTAAGTAAGTAAAGAACATAGGATCCTAGTTACAAATAGTAAGCATTTATTGTCTTCCGTAGGGTGTACTAAGTTTCTATGTTAGAACATTCAATACAGCCTTAAGGTCTAACATGGATTAAATTTTAGTATATTTTTGGGCATTCTTCCTTCCTGCAAGAGCAAGTATAAGCGCGACGATTAAAACAGTTCCAATTACATTAACAATATAAAATCCTATCAAATGGCCAATTTGTTGTTACATAACATGGATTTACGAAAAGCTTTTGAGACGTAAACATATTATGAGTTCTTACGTCGTACAGACACACTCCCACACGCAACGTAGATAATATTTGAATATAGGGAATGGGGAAAGAATATGGTTGGTTAAAAAAAGTGTTATCTTTTTAGAGTTATTGTTGGCTTTATCTATTTTTGTACTTTAGGTAGGTTCGTAGTGGAATGTTGTCGGCTTCCTAAAGCCATTAACACTGCTATCGCTTCTGAAAGGGAGAATAATCTCAGACGAAGGTAGGTATTCGGAGATACAAGGTCCATGAACTTTGGAAACTAATAACATGTTTATTGATATATTTTTCGGAAGTATATTGATGTACTACTATAATAATGTATTAGCAGAACTTTATCAAAGAAATAAACCATTCAATAAGACACTTGAATGTTTTGTTCACAGTTTGTAGCGCAGGATTCCTTACTGTGGGTATTAGAAAATTAATTATTATTAAAAAAATAATTAAAAAATGAAATAATTAAATTAAATACATAAGCACAGTATGATATATGTCTTTTTGAATTATATATTCATTACTGTTTCTCATTAATGGAGTCTTATTAAATCCTGATTTATTATAATTGTTTTAATTGATTATAACTACTTTATTAACCTAAATAGCGATTGTTCCCATCTTACTTATTAAACTTATACGGAAATAAAAGTTTGTTGACACATTTTGAGATCATATTATCATTTAATTTATATTTATTATATAGGTATAGTTTATAAAACAGGATTGCTAAATTTACTTAGGTTATACAATGATCCCTTCTCATTTTTCATCAAAATTAATTTGCGCTAGAATATACATATGTATTATATTATATTTTTAAATAATAAAATAACTCGTTTACGATAACATTGTAGAGTTTTCTCTAGTTACAGCTAATGACATGATATTTTTAAGTAACTAAGCATAATCAAATATATACCTACTTATTATATAATAATAAAAACTTACTTCAAAGGGTACCTACAATAAAAACTTCGGCCTATTCATGAACAGTTCCGAACACTTTTCTAGTCATTACATTTATCACAAACACTTCACTCCAATCACTTGGTTTTCTGAACTGTTTTTTTTTTATTAAAATGTACACTTGTATGTATGTGTCCGATCGAAACGTCAAAACACGTACCGCGGGAGAGTCAGGAGAGAACCATCAATAGATATTTGTTATCAGTTCCCTATCGGAATGTCAGTGTGGCGACTGTCAACTGTCTACTAAACGCATCGTCACTGCTCGCTTGCCGCCATGCCCATTTCCATACCAGCGTCCGGACTATAACAGTCTAATTTTATTCTACTCACAAATAATTTCGAACCTTACGTCAATCTTGTAGAGTACTTAGCACGCACGAAAGTTACTGCCGTATACGACGAATCGATCCTCCACTGCGCTCACAAAATAGATCTTTTGTCCTTTTCGACCATTCTGCGCAGGTGTATCTGCTGTCTCTATTGCTCGACGTTTGTGGATTTAAGTTTTAAAACTACTAAACTATTGAATTTGCAGCGGTTTTTTGAATAATGTTACGTTAAAACTTAAAATTTTAAGTATTTTTGAGCGTATCGTGATGTACAAGTTCTAAAAAGGTGTATTTAGAAATTTCCAAACTCTACTGAAAGCGTAGCGCTTCACCCGTTGTATAGTGCTGTCTCGCTCATTCTCATATTTCTTATTTGTTTCACGGCACGCGATTGGACCAGTGGCATTTACGGGGCAACCCACCTTACGACAGATAAACTATCGTGGAATATTGTGCTCTATCACCTGCGAATAAAGTTTAACTTTTTAGCATATAATTTGAAGTTACCGGCGTTTGTCATGCAAGAGTTCTAATTTTAAATCAAGTGTAGGCGGAGCTCTGGCGTTGAAGCTTTTATATTGAAAAACAAAACGTCTTTAAAGAAAACCTGTTTTGAGAAAGTTAAGCCTTTTATGTACAGTGGATTTAAGTTTAGCGTCGAGAGCGACATAGCACCTTCTGGTTTGGAGGAGAGCGGCTCCGCTAGCCGCTGAAATAAAGTAAAAAAGTTTGGTAGCCGGCTCGTCGGTATTTTCCTTTTGTTGTTTGATTTTTGTTTAGCGAACGGGACATTGCATGAGAAATGCAATGCAACAATATGGCGTCGTATTCGTCTGTAGATTTCAACACAATTTTGTCTGTGTCTGAAATACAGTAGCTGGATGAATAAAGTATCATTTGCCTTTTCATCAACGTTATGTAATATAAAATCTCCTCTAAAACCGATTGTTCTTAATATTATATAATAGACTTTGTTTTCTACTTTACAATTATTTAAGCTTTGAAATACCATGTTTTTAAAGATTATTGTCCCAGCATAAATATAGCGTCTACTTGCAGTAGGTATAATAGAGTTCGAAACGAAACACATTTAATTGTTATGCTACCCTGAATTTAATTTTTAATAATGTGTGTATGGAATTGTTAAAGCTTCGGTTATTTATTTATTCATAATACATAAAATATTCGTAATACATAAAATAAAAAAAACCTAATATCACGCCTGTTATCCCCGAAGAGGCAGGCAGAGGTGTGTAGTACACTCCCACGTTTCACCAGTTACGTTAAGTCCCACTATGGAATAGGTGGCGAGCCTATTATTAATCAATAGGTAGGTACTTAGTTTTTCTGATTAAATAGATATTTGTAAGTTAATGTTACATTTTGATTAAATTTAATATTTTATACTGTAACTTGAGGAATGTTTTACTCACGAGATGTATGAGTGACGAAAGCTGGCGCAGCTGGACACGAACAGTTGAAGATCGAACTCATTGGAGGTGTCTATCACCACCTGTGGATTGAAATAGGCTGATGACAATTACATTTATATATTATTGACCTATCTGTTACAGTAACAATACTGTAGAATAACAATATTTTTGTTATAATATATTGATATCATTTTACATTTGTTTTCAATGTTGTAGAGACGACGCAGTGGAACCGGTGAACTCAAGAGAGGTCGTGTCTAGCTTACCTTTAGGTACCCACATACCTTGACCACCAAGAAAGGTCTTGCGCAAGATAAAGAAAACGAAGAAGATTTTATGGCAGAATACCGAAGAAATATTAGGTACCAGTGAGTAATAGAATTTTATGAAGTGGTAGGAGTAAAAATAAATAATAAAATATACAATACTAGAGAGAGTACCAGGATGACGAATAGTTTTAATCGCATTTAAATAAATGAATTTCCATTAAATTTTTAATTTACGCAAGATTCACTATACTATACTATTTGTTATATCTTATCTTATACGTACAATGGCTGTGTTATATGATATTTTACAAATGTAGAGATCTGTTACGCACAATATGTATTAAACTATCGAATGTGGTACACGTATTGAGAGAATGATGAAATGTGGCAGCACACAGTATAGGTTATGGTGCAGAGTCGCGGTGAACTCATTAAGCTTGTCGGTCAAGGCCTCGAGGTCGTGCGGTGGGTGGCCGTCTTAATTACACCCTCCGCCGACGTACCATTCTTTCTACCGCCGGCACAACCTCTGCGTGCCTGTTTGTGACTGTTTTTTGTTTTTTAAACCATTATTTTACTATGTATGTATTATTACAACAATTTTTATAATGCCATCACGTCAGGTCCCTTACGGGGTAGGTAGAGAGCAGTACCCGCCAAGTATCTCTAGCCTTTCTCACATGACTAGAGTTCAAATGTGTCTTATCGAATTTGAATCTCACAGGGAATAATCTTTTGGGCATTGTCTTATTGTTTATGGTCTGCAAGGATGAGATGTCGTTACGTTGGTACATAGGTATCTACTCATATGTGCAGTCTTAGTTGATATACAAGAACATATTTTTCGAACTTACTTCAGTACTGTTTGATGATGTTTTTGCTCAATGTTTGATCATCAAGTGACTATATTGCTACAATTGCATATTATTATTTATTAAAAATAAGTTCAGATTATATTGTTATGTGACTATTTTTATTTATGTGTTATCATGTATTATGTGTTATATTCATTGGACCGCTCGACAACCTTACAGTAATATAGCTGTGATATTATTATTTCGATAAATTTTTTTAAAATATAACATTCTGTAAAAGGAAGAATGTAATTATCTGACTCACTGCACAGATGCTGTATTTACTGCTAAATATAGCTAAGTATATTTATTTTAAATCAACTCGAATGATTTTTATTCATTGCCGTATTGAAATGATCAACTTGTACTTGAATAGAACATTTACACAAAAATATTTCATGCTTAAAGATAGTAACATTTTCAATATTTTGTTTCTTGTAGTCGGTGTTAACATATGTTACACTAGAATTACAAAAAAATATATTGTTATAAAACAAAAATTTAAATTTATAGTCGTAAATATAATTTACAATGAATGATATAAATATATATCTACCTACATACTGTTACTGTGATCACTATTTTTTCCAAATTATACGAAGAAATGTTATATTATTGTATAAATCTGCTTCTTTTTTTTTCAGTGCCGGTAATTTTCTTTCTATAGGATATAAGTTACATATGGACTCTTGTTAAACTCTGCATACCGATCTCCATTTATCCTAATACTTATAAAATATGTTTCATAATTTTATTTATTAATATTATTTTTATTTATTTAGGTGTACTCGTATATAGGTACACACAAAGAAAATTAGTCTTCTCTGCATCTAGTTCTGACCGGCCGCTTTCTGGATCCTTTCACAAGCTTTTCAGATACCTATATAGTAAATAAAGGAAATAAATCATACACACTGACTTCTACTTCGTCATCATTATCGTCCGCCATGCTCCAAGAATTTGGTGTAGGTTTCATTAAACCACTTTCATTATGTTCTACTTTAGATTCTCTGCATCTAGTAATTTGTATCCAATATACGTGCCTACTATTATGGTTACGTAACAAGTAGCATCACGCTTGTAATCCCCAAAGAGGTAGGTAAAGGAATGCAGAACACTCTCACGTAACACCGGTTACGTTTACGTCCCACTATTAAATAGGTGGTGAGCCTATTGTCATACACCAGGCACATATTCAGACTCCGAGCCACTACTAGACAATCTCAATTAGAAAAATTTAGTAGTCCCGACTCGGGAAGTGAACTCAGGACCTCCCGATGGACAATCGCACTCGCAACCAACACGACCTAGTCAATAGTAGTAGGCAGTCAGAATTATACATTATGTTGTACATATTATGGTTATAATACCTATGCATATTCTTAAATTGATAATAAGCATATAAGTATTATTACTATATCGGCATAGCAGGTTCTTTACTCCGTGCTCTCTGCCTGCCCCAGAAGAGAGTTACGTAAGTATTATTATTATGGGTTATCTGCTATTTACACTTGGTAGGTAGAAAATAGGGCTTATAAGATTAATGCTAATAAAAGGCGGGGCTTTATTCGCAAACCATCAGCTTTGAATATTCAAGAGAAGGCTGAAACGAATAATTAAATAACGCTGAAAACTTATTTAAGTATTCTAAAAGAACGGCTCGCCCATCAGATATTCAAAGCCCGTTCCCCCATTAACTCTTATTCCACTACCCGAGTGTGGTGGATACATAAGGAAAGTTTTTGCTCGTATCTCCACAAGTGTACACTATTGTCGTGGAAAGTTTTACGGGAAATGTCTCTCGCAATTTTGTACATACATATGTGTGGATATTTAATGTGTGAAAAATGTTTATTTAACAGTGTACGCGGCCTGTTTGTTGAAGTGGTTGAAGATTGCATGAAGGTACTCTGATATTATAAGAATTTGATAGAGTAATGTTAAACGTTGTAATACAATTCGTGACTTTATTTACAATACAATACAATTTACTTTATTGCACACTGAACTCTGTATGCAGAACAACAAACAATAAGAGTAGAAAGAAAATACACAAAAAAGGACATGTGAAGTAGATGCACGATTATCGCTTGATGTATATACTCGTATGTTAATCATACATTTGTGTGTTTCGATTTTAGCACTGTTCCTTTAACATCATAGAATAATAAAAGTATCATGTGAAAAATGTAATTAAAACATAGTGGATATTATACATTTACAATGTTAAAACATAGTTAGGAACCATATTTTAAATTTTTTTGTGGTCTTTTGCATCATGCTTGTAACAATTCAACATTCATTCACACTAATGTATCTTGTCTAATAGAAGTATTGGAGTTACGACAGAACCTTAGATGTTTCGATGCAAAACAAGTTACAATGGAGCTGAGGTGTTAGAAGTGATATAAAAAACTGCAATCTTTCCACACGAAGCGAACTGATTACCTATAGTCTGTGGAAATGAATAATGCGAGTGTCGTGACGAAGGCAGCTAATAGCTGTGTATCGCACTACAGTAATGCAGTAATTACAACCTCAATGAGATGGTAAAACATTGCGGCTAATTAATTTACCCGATTGTGTGCAAATTATTTCAATTATCAAAGGGGAAACGCTCTGGGTTTTTCTGTACCGCCACGCTCCAGTCTGCTTCGCGGAATGGCAGATATTTCCAAGATATGATATGCTATTTATAAACGCAAAAAGTATGAAAACATGGCATTATATTATCGGCGGGAGCTCATGAAAAAGGACCGGTAGGTTCTCGGTAAGAACTAGTAGTTTTTACCCTAAAACATACATGAGTTACACCTGTGCATAACTTAAGTAATTTTAAATTTGTTTAAAATAACAGTAACATCACACGTGTATAGTTCCGAAAGCATAGGCAGAAAAGTGTAGCACGAGTGTGAGATTTCACATTTCACCAGTTACTTAGTTACTCCCACCATGGAGTGGAATAGAGACCACGTACCTACCGAAAACACCCGAAAGGTAGAATTGACTCGGGCAAAATAGACCGGTAGTCCGCTTTGTCTTCATATTTTTGTATGAAACTATCTATCTACTTCAACAGATATGCCGGAGTCAACTGATTATGAGAGCCTAAAGTCAAGAGATGCATCTCTGACTCCATCATTAATGACAATGACACCATTTTCATCTGTGCCTGAAACCAAAAATGTTGTCTAGGATACTGATAATTGAAAATTGAGTTGTTTTATTATTAGTCCAATTACATTGTGCATTGTAGTTGTGCCAGCTTTGAAGAAGAGGATGAGGACGCAAAATTTGTGTGCGAAAGTTGTCCTCCGGATTAAATCGTCGCGATTATTAGCAGTCCATTATGCCTGCAAGTTAGGTCCGTTTTACCTTTACGCGAAGGCAAAATGGACGATAGTCAAGATTTCCGAAATCCAATCCAATATCATTATCATTCATCCAATATCATTGAATTATGTGCTTTAAGTTCCAATAATAAAAAATTGTAGACTGATTAATAATAAGCATATTCTAAAAAGTTTCTATAATAAAGTTACAAATTGTTGATTACGATTGATTTTTCCTTAAATATACCGTCTTGCCTTGAGATCCACTATACTATACCTAATATACCTTGATCAGTGACCTTAAGTTCAATTAGTATTCAACAGTTCGCATGACGGGCTTTGCATTTTCCAATGAAAAATAAAAGTAAATTTATCATAGCTCAGCGCTCGAGTATAATAGTTGGATTTCAATAACGGCTGCGTGTAAATTATTTCAGCGGGCTACATTAGTAGCGCGGTCCGAGGCGACGCCGGCCGGTAATTACTGATAATTTTTCTATGACGTGTTTGCGTTAATCTTTATTAAGAACGAGGAATATGCTGTTGCGTGTACTCCACTCTACGCTTTCCTAGAACAAGCGCGAATTAATCAACACCAGGCCATGTAGGTGCAATGTAGAAATTCGTTCGTTAATAACACGGTCTGTATTTTAAATTAAAAAGGGTGCATTTATACTAATGTGCAATTATGTTAAATTCAGACGTGTATGTAAAGGCTTTTGGAATAAAAATACTTTCTTTCACGTCTCGTATTTTTCTCCCTTGTGGAAACGAAGAGTTCTATTAACATAATTTGTGCATTATTTTTTCTTTTGTAACATATCGTTTTTTCATAAAAAGTGCCAGTTACAAATCTGCAGCTACAAAAACAATTCGTTCATATTTTAACCTGTGTATGTTTTACCTACGTCTTCAACAATTATAATACAAGGCACATGCTGATCATAAATATTTATTTTCGTCCACCATATTGTTTCACATCGCGAGAATGATAAAAAAAGAGGTAAGAATTTCTCAAAAGCGTTGAGCGTCGAGTGATAAGTATAATTTAGCGTCGTATTACGCGACATGTGTCCAAAGGGTTGGGGTTCATTAGCGTCAGATGCGACGCGGCGGCGGACTGGCAACCACTAAACTGTCATAATTTGTGGTGCGCGGAGGCTTCCCGATTCAACCTTCTTCGTATGTTATGTTTTGAATAGCTCCTCTCTAATGTATATAAAATATTTATTATTTACACACAAACGTACGGAGAGCTAAACAATGTTATTATGAAGCCTGCATTTAATATCTCAAATGTCATAACAACATTCAGTCATTTCTATCGTCTGCATTGTTTGTAATAATATTAAATTGGCATATAAATACTCACATTCGTACAATAATGTTTAGGAATTATATTGACGGATATTCAATACTTAGGAATTGTGACTTAGCGTGGTAGGAGTCACACAGTAGCCAACTGTTATTCACAGGTCAGTACAATTGGTTATTCAGCCGTTAAGCCAGCATAGATAATTTTACCTGTAATTACAAGTATACGACGAATCAAGTCCTTTTTGGATCTGCCTGCGTACAGACTGCTTCATTGGTTTATTGGTCGGATTCGCGACTGCTTATCACCAGGTAACCTGGGTTCTATTAGCACTATTGGATTTTTCTATCTCAGATTTTCTAGCAGTGGCTCGGAGTTTGAATATGTGTTCGGTGTATGTTAATAGGATCACCACTTATTCCATAGTGGGACATCATCGTAACTGGTGAAAAGGTTCTCATCTGTGTACCTTTTCTGGGATTACTGACATGATGTAAAATATTACGTAACAAAAATAAAGAAGTAAAAACGTTTATGTAAAACAATATAATATTACACATGTAATATTATAAATACTAATGCGATGTAATGTCATTTACAGTGGCATGTCCGTACGAGTTGTTTGTGTAAAAAGAAATTAAATTACAATATTAATATTCTGCTGTTTCACGTTGTAATTAAGATTCCTTACAACTGCGCCTCGGTAACATATTTTTCTTGGTACTGGATATGAAAAAAAGCCGCATTTCAATTGTTTATTATGTTTCATGTAACACATAGAACGCTCGAGCAATTTGTCACGACACATCTCAAGTACCTACATGCGAGTTCTGCGGTATTTTGTTTATCATTATAATCGAGTATATAGTTTTTGTTCCGTTACATAATGTGGAATTACCGACGCTATTAACTGAGCGAAGGCCGCCTCGAGTCCATCTCCACACCCGGCGAGGTCAAGATTACATTATAACATGATTATGAGGTAAATTGTGTTTCATTACGTAAATACGCTTTATTGTAACAATGTGTATTTTGTTATTGTTAAACAAATATATTAATCGTAGTAGAAGAAGCGCGGTAGATATGTGAAGATTGGCACTAAGATATTTATTTGGCCCTAGGTGCTCTCTGCCTAACCCGTGAAGAATTTGTGAATGTGTGAATATATTATTATGTATGTACCTATATATATTATTAAATCAAGCCAGCGTACGTGTATGAAAAGAAAGTTGAATTTAGAAGCGTGACGGTAACTAAAGGAATAATTTGCAGACGGAGTTCTCTGACTACCCCTTAATGAACTTAACGTGATGATTTAATAAGAATAGTAAACGTAACATCACGCCTGTTATCCCCGAAGAGGTAAGCAGAGGAGTGTAGAACACTCCCACAATTCACCAGTTACGTTTACGTCCCACTATGGAATAGGTGGTGAGCCTATTG
>DWTO01001650.1:0-15676 GCA_018244755.1 Jemadia pseudognetus
CGTAAGTAAGTAGCAATGAAAGCGCTATCAATAGCAGAACCAACCTCATCCTCTATCTCTCATCTCAAATTTTGCAAGCTGTTTGACTAATCACATCCGTGTGTTATTTCAACTTGTCTGTTTCTTTTTTCTATGCAATAGAGCCTGGTAAAAGCAATATTCACTGAACATATTTCATAAGATGCTAACTAATAAAATCCGAAGATGTGATCGTTATTCCTTATGTTTTTATACAAAGTGAACATGCTAGGCGACCAAACTGAATTGCATTGGTCTTACGTAAAGATTTAACTTTGTTACAATGCAAAACGATGTAAAAAAAAGACAAAAGCCAGTGAAATCCCTAGAGTGGCCAGCAACAATATGAAACGGCGTTTGCGCGAGCGGCCAAGCTCCATTTATTGCCGCCATTGTGCGTGTAATGAGAAAAAAAAGCGTTTTATTATTGTGCGCTTTGCTTGGACTATGACCATAAACAAACTGCTGTAAACCTTTAAGATTTTTATTCTACTTTTCACTCGTGTACGGCCAGTGATTTTGTATGCATTGATAAGTGAAAAATGTTCTTCACTCACAAGGACATTTTTTTTTACTTTCACTCTCTTCCATTTAGTACCGTATACAAGCGACGCGAGGAAGAGACACTATATAGTTATGAGGTTGTATTTCTAAAGATCAGAAACCGTTTCAAACATGTGTAAACAAATAATAATTAAGTGTTGAATAATATGTAAGTCAATTAATAAAATCTACTTGGATGACCCACTAAAATTGAACTAGTGATAGCTGCTTTAAATTCAAATCATCTAAAAGAAAGCCGAACATTCCAAATGCTTGTATCCGGTTTCTTAGAACCCTTAATGGAATCATGTTTTAGTTTGTTTGTAAATTGCATTGTTTCATTTTTTAAACTAATTGTATTAGTACAGTTGTAATCTACAATTTTAGTTCTCATTTCAGGAGTGTAATGTTGTTCAAGGCACGTGAGCTCTGGCAACTCGCTCCTGGCCATACGGGCACACTGTGGCTTTAACTCATTCATTCTAAAAGGTGACCAGTTTTTAACATTGCATTGATGACAAAAGGTTGATGGTGGGTGATGCCGTTGACGCCTCCTAATAGCTTAAATTTGCAGTAAATTCTGAGAAAAGGATACTTGTATTTTTACTAAAAGTATGTTTTGCTCATAAAAGGCGTCTCCACAAAGAAAGTCTTAGAGTATATCGTCACCAAGTCGAAAATAATGCAGATAATATGTTAATGAACTACTAAGTACATTTATAAAGTGCATTTTACCTTATTAAGCAAGTACCTATTTTACTTATTAGTTTACAAATTTTTATCATTTTGATTACTTACGTTATCGATTTCAAAATCAAACACAAATTAAAATATTATTGTGTATTTGCCAACGAGTAACAGTATCGAGTTATGATTACGTACTTACTTATTCAAAATCAATATAGCCGTACCAGTGAGAGCGATCATCTGATCACGATCTCATTTGAAATTTAAATAACGAACAGGACACGTGAACGAAATCCGTTCGGGGCCTCTACTCTAGTATTGGCTTTTTACCCCTCTATCCAAATGTTGCACTATCCGTCTAACTTTTTGAAGTTTTAAAATATCTTCGAAACCAATTGCTTCGCCCACTTACGGTCATAACGTGTCGTGAAGAAAAATATTGGGTTAAACATTTAACCCTTTTACTTACGACTAACTAATAACTTATCATCCTCACATCAACATGCACGTGGGCTGTTTGGTTAGAATCTGACCTTAAACTCTCCCCATAATATTATCTTGTGTACAAGTTGTACGTGCAAGGTCGCTGATACTGATGTGTAGCGATAATATTTTGTCAAAGAATTACATTATCAGTTACCTATTTATCTCGGTAGTTGGAAGCGCTACTGCAGATCGAGAGGTTCTGGATTCAAATCCCCGGTCAGGAACTATTGGATTTTTCTAACTTTGATTCTCTAGCGGTGACTCGGAGTATGGATTATGTGCCCGGTGTATAGCAATCAAGTAAACTAGTAAGATATAATCGTAGCTGCTGACACGTGGGAGTGTACTATACTCCTCGGCCTACCTCTTCGGGGATTGTAGATGTGGTGTTGCGTCTGTAATTTTAAACTTCGTAATACTTGAAGTTAGGAACGTAAAGAGTGGTATACAAGTTATGCTTGAAAACGAACAATCACTGTATTCGCTCGATTTTGCATACTGACACTTTTTAGAAATTAGGCCAATATTTAACGACCTCAATCAACTGTATCACCACGCGAGTCAAATTGCAGGAGTACCGTTAGTACCTATGTTACATTTTTGCGTTAACAGTAGTCACTTATTAATTTCCATTTCTCTAATAATATATTCATTCAAGGTCTTCAATCACTTCGATAGCTTCATCCACAAATAAAATGAAACAATTCCTATTGCATTTATATTATATATTAAGAAAAATAATTTGCAGCAAATTAAATGGTTGAAGTATTATTTTTTCTGCGACTATAATTTATCATCTGTATACATAAGACGTTTTAAAGGTCTGCTTAAAAGTCATCCCCATCTAATAATGTTTGAATGCTAAAAGGTTACAGAAATCACTCCGATATGTATTACATGTACCTTGCATTAAATCAACTTCGTTTTAGATTGATTTCCACAACAGTTGGACATTCAGGTCGTAGGTACAAGACAATATTTCTATCTGCTCCTAAAAGCTAGTCCATGTTAGATCAGAGTTAACCCACTTTCTAGGGGCTTATGTTTTATGTAGGACCTCTTTGTCTCAAAATTAACTTCCTTGTGGGCATTACAAGTATTACAAATGTAATGTAAGCACCGCGTCTGACATTAGGAAATATACTCCGTTGATTAAATTTGCCGTAGGTATTTATTTAGCGTTAGCGTCATTAGCCGCAGTACAATTCGTACACAGACACATAATAACATAATTAACAATAGGTCGTGTAGGTGTAGGTACTGGAGTTAAAACTTCCGCGCATCAGATCGGACGCACGATCTTTTGATCACGAATTTGCAAATGTTAGGCGCGGCATAAAAAAGTAAACGATTTGTAACCTTATACTTGTTTAAACTAAGTAGATTTTCCTTTGATAATTTCGATACAAATCTTATCAGTCCGCCCCACGTTGCCCTCTTGATATTTAAATTTTTAAGCTTACGTTTTCTTAGAACTCGCACGTCAGTCAAAAAGCCGCTGCGATCGTTTTGATGTATTAATGTGTCTACCTACAAATGTTTTTGCACGCAAATGGCATGTGAGAATGTATATTACGGTTATAGGAGCTTTTTTATTCTAGATTTATTCTAGATTTCTTTTACATGAAAATGAATGTTTTTAATAATATTCATCGTAAAAACAAAATACATGTGTAAATTTTGACAATCTACATTCCCGGAATAATATTGGAAACCCTTATTTTGTTCTGACAGTGACAATTATTAACTTGTTTAAAAGAAACTTGTCCGCATTTTCCTGTGATTCAAATGAATTAATGATGCAATGAGGGCTACCCTCTGGCTCTCAGTTGTTAATTTACTTGTATTGTCAATGTAATATTGTATACTCAATGTAATATTTACTTCACTCACATATTACTTCTTATATATTAGCAACTTATTCTTCCTGAACGGACTGAGACTAAATGATACTGAACGAATCTATTCCTACAATTCTACTCGTGGTCGATTGCCGTTCTTTTACGGCAATGACCTCTTATAACTATTAACTGATTCAAATGGTACACTCTTATTCACGTTTATTGCTATGCCATTTAGAAGCTTTCCAAGTACCAAGAGGATTTCAGAAGCGTAAGTTGAAACACCTGTGCCATCTGTACTGTACGTAATCCTATGTGTGAATATCAATATACAGCTGTTTGGGGCGGTGAAAGCGCAAACGATCACTAGTTGATTGATGCCAAGCATGATGTCGCATCACTCGAGTGGAGAATTACGTCTTTTGAAATGTTTATTGCCTATTACGCAACGTCAACAATGGAATCTATATGTTTCTAAGCTTACGCATTTTCTCCGACACTAAAATAAGTTTCGTCGTAAAACATCGTTAAACAGCATACTCGACTCAATTCAATCATAATTATAAATTTAAATGATTACTATACTGTTGAAATAATCTTGTGCGAAAGTTTAACGTTTCTAAGGATTGACATCGCGTTTTGTTTAAATATCACTACGACCTAGTCTTTCTGAAATTGAAAAAAAAATATATTTCTTAAGTGTTTTATATAAGGATTCGTAGAAATATTTATTTTACTTAAACGTAGCAAGTCAAAATAATTTAATTCTACATGTTACAAGCTCCTTTTTGTACACACCGTTTTGTGCATTGACGGCTGAAGAACATAATTTTATATTGGGAAGTACCTTTTTGCGAAGTACTTTTGCTCCTAAATATTAATGTAAGTATATTTAGTATATACCTGTAATATAGTAATGTTAGTTTATAGTTTTAAAATATATGTTGTTAGTTTACTACTTCAAAAATAGATCACAACTTACAATAAACATCACCTTTACAGTTAATACAAACCATTAATTATTATTAAATACAATACATTAGCGAAGGTAGGTACGGCTTTTGCTGGCGCCGGACACAGCAGGGCTGATTTTTTGTAGGTCACTAGTCAGTAAGTTGTGACTACAAAGCTAATCGAGACCCATTAGTTTAGTAAGTTAGGTAAATATTAAATAAGAGAAAAAACCTTTAAACTTGAGACTAGTGTTCGGATTTGAAACACAAAACTAGTTTCGATTGTCGTATCGCTAAATACTTAGTAACCCCTCTGATTCTTCGATTACATTTGTACAGGTAAGAAAGTTATAAATCTATCCGCAATATCTCATACGGTATTGTTTAATATTCGTCGATATACCATCCTCGGGGATAACTGACGGCCACCCACTCGTAATTGAGTGCGCATAATATCACCATAACTCAATGCGGGGTCGGAAACCAGAATGATGAAATACGACGTTAAAAAATTATTATTTTTGTGTGTATGTATACACGTGTATGTTTACTCATCAGTCTCTTTCATTTTTCCTATTTACACGCATCGTACGTTTCCGACAAGACTGAATAATTGTTTGTATTGGAATTCACCGACTGTTAATTTCAATTGTCCGTGAAATCAATGATGTGTCGACTCGAAGTCGATTTTATTATTTGTCGGCTGGACTCGTCGGTCCCGAGCACGAGACGCTTTAATCGATTATTCATTTGGTGCGATGCAAGATGACACCACATCGGTTACAACCAGGATGATGAAAGTCGCCATGCTTATTTTTAAATTGGGAATCCAACAAAGTATAAAATTAAATAATCTTAGCTTAGCTGCGTAATACAGTTGGCTTCCCGCCCATGTATGCATAAGTGATCTTAGTTTAAGAGTAGTAACGCGCCTATGATCAACTCTGAATAGAACATATGGTAACTATTACTTAATGGATTAATGTTTACTAAAACAGTCCTATATTGAATGACCGATTGGCTTAGTGGTTAGGGCTGGCTCTGACTACTGAAGCGGGGTCGTGGGTTCCATTCCCACCTGGAGAAGCTATGCGTCTGGCTAGTACGAGATCTGTGTCTTGGTAAAATTAACTAATCAAATAGCCGTATGTTAACTTAAACTGTCCTAACATATTATGCAACCCTTTTAGACGTCAGTTGCATATGTAGGTACACTTGTTGGCTGGTAAAGATGCCCGCTCGATTGCTATACACTTCACAATAAAAAATATAACATCAATTAAGTATTAACCAATTTCTCTTATGCAATATTGATTCAGCGATTGTATCGTTAATTTAACTCTATTACAGAATCGATAAATGATGTGTGCTACGTGCGTACAATGCGTAGTAGCTCGTTCTCTCGGGAGCGAGTGACCAAAATGGACGGCTCAACAAAAATGCGCACTCAAATCTGACAGCTGTCGACTTGTCAATCGGAGCGAACGTAAAGTGGGGCATGGAGACGCGGAAGTTATGCAACGAACAGTATACTTGTAACTTACATACACAGTAGTTTGAAAAATCCAACTCTATACGCTTTGGATTTCTTTTCTCGTATGAAATGGAGTGTTCCATACATTTTATGATTGAATCGATTTCCGTAAAGGGTCATCCTTTTTATACAGCTACATACATTATTTATGACCAATAAGGTAGTACGCACGTTTAAAATGACGCTGAGGAGTGCACATAGATGTTAAGTAACCGTCTTATAGGTATTGTACGGTTCTAGTAATACCCGACCGCTATCGTGGACGAAGCGCCTTATACAATAAATCTTATACAATACACCTCGTCAGCCTTTGAGGACAGTTGAGAGTTTTGATAGACAAGTGTATCACAAATTGTGCATTTAGCAACAAATCCAACGTCAACGAATGGCTGCCAATGATAATCAAGCTCGCACTACGCACCCAATATAACAAGATACTCCATGCCAACAGTTTTGGCAATATGTTTTATTCATACCTCACAAAATTAATAGCGGGACTCGCATCGACTCGTACTCGCTTTAAATGCACGAGTGAAGCTGCGGGGCTTTGTTCGTGTAACGTTGCGGGACACGTTGAGCATTTCCCTTTTATAATTTTTGGCAATGTCTGTTGCACTTGTATGGTAATTCTTTTAAAACACTACTGCTACCCTTTTCACATGTTGTATTGTTGGTTGCGCAGAATCCCCACAAGCTGGAAGACATACGATGCTTTTGTGTGAACAGTTTGGGGAAGAAATTGCCTAACTATAAAAGCAAGAAAATAATTTAGCTTTGCGCTTCTCGAACCAGATTGTACGTTTTAAGGATCATTAATAATTTATATTGTCGGATTAAACACGCAATAGCATTGTTATTTTATAAATATAATTAATGTTAATCCTTTCGATCCATCAATGTCGTGTTTGTTGATGTAAGACAACCCCTTTTGGAATCAGTTGAATCTAGGTTTGAATAGCTGTTTTGTTTATTCCGTTATATTTAACATAATGGTTATGTAACAATGTAAGGACGCTCTTAATGACATAGATTTTTGTTGACCAACAGAGCAATAACAGTTGTCGGGTAAATTTAGACAGTTGTTGCTGTAAGTTGACAAGAAGGGAACAAGTCGAAGGTAACACCTACTTGTAGCTATGCCAGTGAATCGTAACGACCTCATTCGCATTCAAACATCGCCGAAATGGCGATTTGGTATTCAAAATATAAGGTAGCAAACAATAGAAGTCCAGCTAACGTTGCTGTATGTGGTTATACAAAAATATGTTGTGAATTGATTGCTTCTTGAATTGTTACGTATAGTAGTGTTTAAAAAGATTTTCGGGTGATGTTTGTCCTGTTGCATATAAAACCCTCATCATTGTTTTCGTCATGAATCATGATCATCATTTCAGTCTTCGACAGGTGATTATCTTACACGGGGCAGATGCTGGTGGTCACACTTCACACGTCTTCAAGGACATTGAAGGATGTTTTCGCTATGTTATATATACATTTTATCAGTTCTTTAAATGTATGCATTCCATGTAAGGATGAGTAGTAGTTAGTGACTGCACGCATTTGAACTGAGGTTATAATAATACTTGCGTCTTTAACAATATTTAAATGGTTTTTTCGAACGATTACACCCACGCTCAAATCAGTGTAATATATTCCCACATTATATCAGTTATGATTACGTCCCACTATAGAATAGGTGATGAGCCTATTGCCATACATCGGGCACAAATCCAGATGCTTATGATGTTCAATTTTTACGTATATGATCCGTATAAAAATAAAGTTAGGAAAAATAGATAAGTTAAAAATGTTAAGTTCCGTAAAGTCAATTTAGTGGATATTGCTAATGCGCTTATAGACGATATGCATTGTAAGATTATCATGCTTTCAAATATATTGAAAGAACGTGTTAATCATAAACCTGGAAGCTCGGTACCCGAGGACCGACTTTCTCCGTGGTATCGCTAGTAGTAACGCCGCGATATTTCTTTTGTCGCTATATCGTATTTACTTATTGGCGATCGCAGCGATAACGGACAATAACAGTCGCGATACGATCGCTGCGCAATCGACAGCAGCCAGCAGACCGACGCGGCGCCAATAGTATTTGTGGTATTCTGCTGTATTGTTATTAATATAAGAGCTTACAATCCCAGAATTAAATATTAGCAAGTGGTTTAACCGTTGATTTTTATACATAATTATAGTAAATATATATAGACAATTTAGGCATGCAGATCTAAACTAGGCAGTCTGTGCTGTGGTAACGAGACACCTGAAAAGTACTTAAGCAAATTTGTAAATAAGTACCTACGTATGTAAGTAATTTAACACCCAGATAGATAACAAGCAGTCGTGCTCGTCGCATAAATATTTGGCCTGTCAGAGAAACAAACTCACTAACCAGTCACTCTGTCACTAACCAGTGCACCAATGAGGAGTTGATAATGTTTGCAGTTTATATTCGTTTAGCAACATCGGATGCGAGCAGACAAACCCGCATTAATTAACGTAGGCGATGGAAATAAGGTACCTATTCCTTTTATTTTCTAAATAACACAAATTACGGTTATGGATTAAAAATAAACATTACAGTTTCGTCACTCATTTCCAACCAGTCTAGTTCGATTTCGAAAATATTTTAATATACAGCAGTTAAAGTATTCTGACATATTATTATTAGACACTTATATGGTTAATTTTAAATTGATAAAAACGTTTTTGTTATCAGGTTTAGTAACCGAGTTGATTTTTTCGTACATTGTGTTACCCACTATTCTCTTTACGCAATTAACTTACATAATTTATTACCTCCCGGGATTTGAATCCAGGACCTCTCGATAGGAAGTCGCGCATGTAATCAACACGACCAACGAGGTTTATATGCCATTAGTGTATTAAAGCTCGCCAGTGAGTAATTTCGACAGGTAGATAATTTTGTTTTGGGCACACGAGTGAAGTCAAACGTATGAAGTAAAAAAGTATTGAATAAATACAGCGCAACATCCTGTTGGATCTCAAAGCGCTCGGCGGTAGATGAGAGCCACCGAGACAGTGCAGTGGTGAAAATCTCACATAGTCCGGTGTCTTTCCCCGGACATCGATGTAACCTTAGGAGATTCCCCGCCGTTAAAATAAATTGATTAAAGCATGTAATCCTCCTACAATATATTAAATGATGTGTTTGTGTTTTTCGTAAGTTTACAATGAACGTTACGATAACACTGTATAATTAAGTAGTGTGATTTTTTTTATTTATTATGATAATAGACCAAGAAAAATATGTTTATGTGACTGCCTCGTTGATCGCGTTGGTTGCAAGCGCGATTGACGATCTGGAGGCCCTGGGTACAAATTTCGGGTCGGGCACTATAGATAGTGGCTCGGTATTTATGTAAGTGCCCGATTAATAGCCATAAGCTCACCACTTACTCCATGGTGGGACGTAAACGTAACTGGTGTAAAGTGGGAGTGTACTATAATCCTCTGCCTACCTCTTCGGGGATTACAGGCGTCGTGTTCCGTTTACGTTTACTATTGTTAAACTAGTTACACCATTCGTCTTTGCGTCAGGGATTAAAAACCAGCAATGTTGTATGAGAACATATGTACTTTCTGATATTCTTATATACTCGTAACTTCTATTACAATAACACCTAAATACGAATGATCAACACAAACTCATAATAAACATCAAAGGGAACCGTAACAAGTATCAAACGCCGAGTGAAAGCCGCATCTGGGATACACACAAAGGGCCCCGAAGTATAGTTGCGTCCGCGGTTATTGTAATTATTCGGTTTCACGGCGACGTCAGCGCGCCGCCGACGCCGACGCGAATCGACGTATTTGGGCGTGCTTCGCGCCCGGCTCCAGGTGAAATTACATTGTTTATTTAAACGTTCCAGTAGTTTGCATACAATCACGGAGAAAGCAACCGCCATTGATATTTTAATCATACCAAACGATACATCCAACCGTGAAATCGATATCTCAATTGAATACTATTTGCGCTCGTGCGCCTAACAATTTCTACGGAATTATCGCCTCGTAGGATTGTTTGGGCGCTGCGCGAGTCTGCCTTCTGTGTAGCCCATTGTGCCCTATTGAAAGTTATTTAGCTTTTAGATATCGTACCATGCCATAAAGTTATGGATACACATTCTTATGCTGGTTCTATCTATGCAGTCGTCTAACCATTGAACTCCAAATATTTGTTTAAGTTGCGGTAAACTCTATGGGTTCTTCTAATTGTATGTTATTGTTTGTATTATCCATATCAATATATGTTTGGAAGTCATTAAACAGATACTGGAAAAATATCTAATATGAATCTCAATAATTAAATTAATTCAATATGCATATAAACAGTATATTTTTACAAGTGCTTTACTTTGACTTACAATTTGTTTTCCGATCGTTTCTATCGTTGAACACGGACCGCCTTTCAGAGTAAGAGGATTAAGGCCATAGTCTGCCACACTGGCCAAGTGCGGGTTGGCCGACTTCACACGCCTTTAGATAACATAGAAAGTGATATTGAACAAGAAATTTACATTAGATTTATTGCATCATTGTTAAATAATGAACCTTTGAAACGTGTAATTAAGAACGATCACTATTTGTATTACCATCGTTCAAATATGAGTCTGAATAAATGATAAGACAAAGTAAAAATGTGTTTAACATTGATAAATAATTACTGGTTCAATGAGCTCCGTGTATGAGAAAAAAATGTTTAATTAGGTACTACGCATGATTTTCGTTTACTGACCAAACCGCTCGCAAAAATATCGTTACTTACAAAGCTGTCACCTGTAATGTGAAATGGGTACGCTTTGAAGTACTTTGAACTGGCATTCGCGTGTAATGGGTTTTGTATATTTCAGTCCCTAAATCAAATGCAACCGTCTAAATATGTGCTAATTATTAAGTACATATGTAAGTAAAAAAGACTTACTGCTTATATGCTGCTGCTATAGTATTTTTATAACAGCGTTGATTGCGTAGTGGTTTTCGATCTCATCATTCCGGATGTTCACAAGTTCCTCACACGCACGTTTTGTTTTATAAAGTTACGTTCGTTTTTAAGTTAGGAGTCTAAATAAGAGTTAAGCAAAAGTTTCACCGTTTCCGTGGAGGTGACGATCATGAGAGTCTGCATACGACTGAACGATTTTAATATTGTATCGACATAATCCGAAATTAAGTATGTGATGTCGCCCGCACGTCGCACAATATAGAGGAACACAAATCACTCATAGCCCACATGTGGCTATGATCATCATTAAACTTGGAGCTGGACTTGGAATTAGTGTAGGATAATAAAATAGCGATAACACCGGTGGAGATGATGAATCTCGCGAGCCAAATTAAATTAAACACGGCTACTTGGTCACCGTCCGCATTAAACTGCCAACCGCGTCATTAAAGATAAATAAAGTTTATTAATCGCCCGCCCGGCGCAATCGGCTGCTGTGCAATACCACTATTATAATTACATTCGAAGAGATAATTTGGCACAATTAAACGATCAAATAATAATAATAAATTATTATTAACGAGCGTTACGTGCCATTTCTATTATTAATAAAGGTGTATTTAAATTTGTGGTTGATGTTAATTCATATTATGTTATTGCACGTTTCTTTAAATTATATACGAATGTACGTCATCTTACTAGTTATACTTACATGTATATTTTGTATAATTTAAAGATGCAACGGGCGTTCAATAAGGGAACGTTAAAAATGTTGTTCCTGATGATGATGTACAATGTATGTAATGTAATAAATTCTATCAAACGAGCTATTCTTGCATATATACAATAATCAGAACACAATATATTATATTCGTTCATCCGGAATACTACCGTATCTATGCCTAGTTATTATTTATTGTGCCAAAGGGCACTGTTGTTGGTCCACCTATATTCTGAAAGCGTCCATCTTCGACCTCAGGAGTAGCAACGCTTAAAAAGGTATTAAATATGACTAAAAAGAGCGCTCTTAGGTGGAGAATACAGAGGAGGTAGCAACCATTCATGACTACCGCCTACTCTTTACATGAAAAATTAGTTTTCTGTCGCTGGCCAAATGACGCTTTCTTCGAACTTAAAATATCAGTAGCACACATCTAGCACAAAATAACCATTCGAAGTTCCATTCAATACAGCCACATAATTGTGCAGAAACCCGTACCTTATCTATCTGAGCCAAGCATGAACAATTTTGCCATTTTCCAACCTTTACCCCTCCGCGAGTACACCGTCCGTATATCAAGTAATTGGTGCTGTTTATCAACGTTGGCCACTCGCGCACCTGCGGGTAATGAAGGCTGACGTGGAACTGGAATATTGTATTAGGTACTAGAATTATTATGTGACATTAAACATTCCGAATATTATTATTACTTATGATGTTACTAAATTATTTGACTGTCTCGTTGGTCGTGTCAGTTACAACCGCGATCAAGAGTTCCTGAATTCAAATCACAGGTCGGGTTTGATTTTGACGGGTTTGACGACATTAATAGATTTTGTTAATATACATTAGATTAGAAACGTGGGAGTACACAACACGCCTCTGTCTATCACGTCGACGATTACAGGGGAATATTAAATACCTACATATTTACCGATGCATATTATACGCCATTCCTGACTTAAAAATGAACCACCTAAGAAATTCCGAAGTCTAATTGAGCTCGCTTATAATTGGTGGAGATTGTAGTTAACATTTATTGCATATTAATAATAATCTATATCCCCATTTTCTCGGGTACAGAATTCGTCCGCAGTCCGTAAGGTGTCTGTCTAAATACATACTCGTAGTTTCTGCCCGCGAGCGTCGACCGCGCCCGTCTACCGACAGAAACGTGCGCGGCGATATCGAGTCGAATTGGACAATTTACTTTTGTTTATACGTTTTGACGCACCTAATTAATACTTAAATGCTAATAAGATACGGATGTTGCGCAACGAGTTCTGTTGGTGTGTTCCGCTACGTTTCGATGATAGTGCACTTTATTTTATTGGTAATTTTTACGTATCATCACGCCTGTTATCCCCGAAGACGTAGACAGAGTGTGTGACAGTGTAGAACACTCCCACGTTTCACCAGTCCCACTATGGAATAGGTGGTGAGCCTATTGCCATGCACCGGGCACAAATCCAGACTCCGAACCACTGCTAGAAAATCTAAATTAGAAAAATTCTATAGTGCCCGACCTGGGAATCTAACCCAGGACCTCTTAATTGGTAGTCGGACTTCCAACCAACAGGATCAATTAGGTAGTCATTTATAAAATACAAATAATACAAGATTTTAGAATATTCAATGTCTTATTAGCAAAAGCTAAGATTAACATCCAAATATTTTACTGGGAATAATAGCGCAACAGTAATAAATGTGGTTTCAAAGTCCTTATACTAGTTAAGTTCAGAAAAGTTTTGGCCAGTATTTGAAGTAAAGGAAGCTTATCTCTCTCTTTTCCAGGATCATTTTTTTTGTTCATTCTAAATATTTTTTAAATACTTGCGGTGGTATTTCGAGGTTCTAACTTCTAACATATATAATATAAAACATTTGTGAGGGCACTATGTACAAAAAATATACCTTGCTAATTGGTATTACTTAACCAAATCAAGCGGCACACACCGGCGGGTAGTGTCGGTTTCACGTCAATGCGGTTGATTAAAACTCGCGCGTGTTATATAACGGACCGTCCCAGCGTTTTATTGCTAGGTTTCTAAACGGAGACGGGCTTGAGTGTTCGTACAATTTATAATTAACGTTGACAGCGAGTTTTGTATGTTAATCGTCGACCGATGACAGCTACGAGTGTTGAAAGCTCCGTTGACGGTTCACGTCTTCCGTAACGGAAATCTGTTTGATTTACAGATCGTATTTGGATTGGATAACTTTGTCTTCGTGTTCGATTCCGGTGAACTTTGAAACAACGACCGGTGTGTACAAGCCAGCGGTTTCGATTGACGCGTGGTGTTGTCGTGTTAATTGCACACTTGTGACAGCTACTTACGAGTGTTCGGCGCTTGGTAGCTACGTGTGCGTTGTTCTTTACTCGTTATTATCAAATACGCGCTTGTAGTTTTCATCACCACTAATATGATATTATTATAAAGTAGATGATATATAGAAAACTGCAATGTAAACAACACGTCAGATTGTACAGAACACATGAACACAACAATTATTTATAAACGAAAGCTTGTCTTAAGTTTATAACCGATCTTATCCAGTCATTATCATAAAACCGCCAAAGAAAGAGATTCTAAAAAAACGTGATGCACTACAGAAAGTTATTAAGAAAAATAGGCGGTAGTGGAAAGAAAAAGAATTCGTTGTAGATTGATGTAGGCCATATACAGATTTGAAATGTAACGATTTTAGAAGAAAGAAAAAAGCATTTGTGGAGAATATTGCCAATGTAAAAATTTAGACATGTAAATTGTGTATTGTCAGGACGACGACGATAACTACATTTTGGTCACAATTTGGTTTTGTAATTGTATATTTTTTCTGTTTACAGGTATGTAGCGACTTCCAGCTGAGCTGTTCTTATAGAAATATGTAAGTAAATCCATATAGGTACAGGGCCGTTGCTTGTTTTCTGATCATTTGTAACATCAAATTATTTCTAGGCAAATTTATTTTTAAGTAGGTTACGAATCTATAATTTTAATGTAATTTACATCGAATAGAAATCTATAATAAACAATTATTATCTGCACCGGACCTCTCATTATACAAATACATATAAAGTCCTATATACGTACATACATTGTTAAAATGAGTGCGATACCTTCGGTATAAGAAGCTTTTTCTAAAGCCCTACCGCGAAAACTAGCTCACGAGGTTACGTCTTGTTTTCTCGAAATTACATGAAATAATTATGAATTATCCGCGCGTTTGCCATTTGCCATCGAGAGATGAGTTGCGAGGAAATATTCGCACCAAACATGGAATCTGCACATATACGGTTGATATATAACCATTTTATGCTGAGCTTCCCCATTTCCCGCTGTGTACGAAGACTCCAATAGTCGAGGAAATTTCAAATCAGTAATTGAAGATCTCACAAATGTGGTCTTTAATTCGAAGTGATGTTTGCCTAGTTCCGACGTCGCTCCACTCTACTCAAATACTCGATCATAGGGTTTTTACTGGATTTCCTATAAACTTGATTGATAGACCTATTAAGCTGGCATCGGTTTTGTTAAATATGACGACTCTTAACTCTTTTCGTATTTAATGTTGGACTTCAAACGAGCCGCATTTGTTGAATAAAACATTAGTCGATTTAGATCAGCGGGTAAATAGTTGCCTACTCTAGGTTTTTCTAGCCTGAACCTGTATTGGTTTTCTCAGAATTATAATAGAGTGGGAAGTTTACATCTCTCAATTGGCGAATAGACTTTCTCCAACAGATGCACAGTTAAAAAAATTATATTCCTTTCCTGATATGTACATCTTGGAATTATTCAAAGTATGTAATTATGAATAAGCACTTTCTATTAAGAATTAAGCCGGCTGGACTCACGTGCGTTTTTTCGGGATGGCCCGACTAGTTTCTAGGTCACCGTGCAACTTCGT
>DWTO01001651.1:0-15675 GCA_018244755.1 Jemadia pseudognetus
GTAATAACTCGATTAGGGCGTGCCATTTTAATTCGGTTTTTTTTCAGAACGTTCATTTATGTAAAGACAATTTCATTTGTTACTCGCTAAAATGATGGTAAACGCTGATAAAGAACCTGTCCGTAGGATATGGGATATGGGCTGTTTCACTAATACGAATACTTAGTTAATTAGTTTATTACTAAATTTTTTCTTAAGACTTTTATCATTTATTTATTTGATACGTGTCTCTTCAGAAAATAAAAGAATTAAGATCAAGCATGTCGTGATAACCAAATGCGGGTTAGCAGATTTCACATGCCTTAATAAACTTATCTTGAGTACTTTAAGGTGTGAAGGTTCTCTGACGTAATTCTCCTTCATCGTTATAGCTAGTTACATTTCATTTTTAAACGCACATTTTTTGTAAAAAATTGGACGCCAGGATTTGTATATGTCTTTTGCGAGCAGACACAATAAATATTTGTGCTTATAATGTGTGCGAATCGAACCCATGTTTCCCGGCGTAATAGTGAAGTTGAATAACCACCGTACTAGCGGGCCAGTCCACAAAGACAAAATTTCAAAATTGATTGGATAAGGATACACACATTTAAATTGACATCAAATTCGTTCTAAAAAACCATGCACTGTATAACAAACACTATGTATGTATGAAATTGTATAGATAACAAAATGCAAATTTTATAAGATGTGCCCGTAACCGATATACGTTAGTAGACGATAATATGTTCCAAGAGATGAAACTATAGAGTCCACAGACCGTTCTCTGGAGGTTAAGTTCAAACAAGTACCAAGAACTACTTTCCCAACCAGGTTATTTTCATACATAATATATAAGTTTTTGTTACGGGTTGCGATACTAACTGTCAATCTTCACTATTGAGAACACGGGCTAAGCAAATATTTATAGACGCCCACTCGGCTTTCAAACTTATAATACAATCAAAATAGGCAATAGTTAAACATTCTCCTTGGAGATATTGTGCTCGTATGTATTATCATATATTAAATAGTCTATGTATTTCGAACTTACCGTTATATAAACGGATGTATATAATGATGATATTTTTTATGTACTTATCATTAAGGACATACCCTAAAATGTGGATATTAGGTACTTGTCACTAATCACTTGCCAATCCCAATTAATTAATAATAACAATCAATTATGAATTATAATCACTTACTAATCGCAATCATTTATCATGTCATTGAGCAGTTGTTATTATGCTCAATACCCGTCATTACATCAAAACAATTGGCCCAGTTATCAAACCCACCCCCTGTGTACAGTAAGTATAAAGCTAAGGAAGGAATTATAGTGTCCTATACGTCTAGGTATATAGTGTCTTATTCGATTGCATAGTGTCCTATACTATTTTATAGGACACTATAATTCAGTCGTCTCCTCATCGTCATACAATTACTGAGCGCGAGTGGAAACTGTCGAGGCGAGTGCACCTTACGCGACGATTCTTGCAATTCTAAGACCCACAGTAAGATAAATTGAAACTTATTTCAAGCGAACGTGTCCTACATTTTATTCCTCACGACAACGAATATTTCCGTTTTATCAGTTATATTTGAAAGTAAACCGTGGGATATTGGCAGAGTAGAACTTAGCTCACCGAGAATATTTCTTTTCCCATGACACAGACTGAACACTGTTTATAATAAGATTATTATGGTATTATTTACAAGCAAAATAATATTTATTAATTAGGTACTCTTCAAATATAGCACATAATATTACACCTGTATATTTCCAAAGGGGTGGACCGATGATTTTGTTACACTTCATGATTTATCAGTAATATTACGAGTATATGTACCACCATGATATAGAAAATCAACAAAATACCTATGTATTGGTTTCATTTTAAGACATTCACGACCTTACAATATCAATATCTTACAATCATTTTGAAAATGAATTCTGTATAACAGCTAATTATAGTACTAAGGATATTTCTAAACCACGTTGCCACAGGAGTGCCAACGAGCAGAAGTCATTTCGACAAACAGTTATTAGAAAGAAAAAAACGTAACTTCACGCCCGTAATCCCCGAAGAGGTAGGCAGAGGAATGCAGAACACTCCCACGTGTCACAGGTTACGTTTACGTCCCACTATGGAATAGGTGGTGAGTCTATCGCCATGCATCGGGCACATATCCAGACTCCGAACCACTACTAGAAAATGTAAATAAGAAATTTAAATTTAGGAAAAACACACGTACCTAAAAATAACACCATGTCTTCTAAGTCACATTTAATCTGCCCGTGTCCACAAAATCTATTTGTACTCCCGTCATTTAGCTCTTCAATCTGGTCTAATATTAAAGAAGCCAGGTTTAATTTAAAAGGCAGTCGGAAGGTTAATTTCCTTTAACAACAGAAATCGCGCGTGACTGCGTGCCGTTTTTTCGGGGTTCCTCTGATTTTACTTACCTTAAGCTTACGTCAGAATGCGGAGATTGGTATTTTGTAATATATAACAATAGATATTACAATACAATATTGATATTATTATTAAAACGTAAGTACATTTTGAGTTATTCAGAAATTGGGATTACGGCGTAATTTTGTCTCAACAACCTGTAATTTATATTTAACCATGTTATTTATAATTAACGGCTTCAATAATGTATATTGCGGACATGTTCGAGTTTTTTCTTGTACTCCCGCCATTGGGAGGTCGTGTATTTTTTGCTATTATTATTATTAAATATAAAAATGCGAGTAATAATATTATCGATATCAATAGTAACTAAACTCATGTCATATGTTTTCCTAGCGTCAACTCCACGGAGCGCGTAGAGACAACCCATCGGTACGTTGTCAACATGACTATGTACGGTTTAACGGTCATTATTGCATTACCAATGTGTGTCATGAGCCAATGTGCACCGAATGATAGGATTACAGTGGTCGTGGCCCATTATGGTCATTGCAGGTCACATTCTCACAGCGATCGCAGTTTAGGTCGTATAGCATACACCTACAAGCAGATTTGAATGATTCACTTTTAACAAAATACCGCCGAAACCAAGGCAAAGTCACATTTAGTAGGTCATCATAGTAAAAACGTTTTTCTCACCTTAGAAACAAAATATAACACGCTAAACAATAACATACAGAGGTGGGAACACTCCCCCAGGAACGACCATTTCATTAACAACATTTTAAAACCACTCAGTCAATAATTCACCAATCGGAATCATTCTACGTATTTACACCAAATACAGACTCAGAGAGATGGATAGTAATCACGGTGATCGATAGGAGCGATCCATCAAAGGATTATCTTTGTATCGACACAACGTCATTGAAATGAATTATGAACACATTTTTGCTTACCTCTCATCGATAGATTTGGAAATAGCAGCAAACGTAACGTACCATCGTAACATCACGCCTGTAATCTTTGAACAGATAGGCAGAGGAATGCAGTATACTGTATACCCCACGTTTTACCAGTTACGTTTAAGTTCCACTATGGAATAGGAGGTTAGCCTATTGGCATACTCCGGGCACAGTTCTAAACTCCTAGCCACTACACACAAATACATAAATATGTACGTCTTGATACAGCCATTTATGTACGTATATACTTATATGTATAGATAATAGTTTGTTGCAGTATTTTCACTGAGAAGAGCCTGGGCTATCTGCTTTGCTGGCACACTGTTGTTAGAAGTCACACGCCTCAGAGAACATTATAGGACACTGTAAGTGTAAGTGTATATGACCTATACATATACCTATATGTATCTCTAGCAAATAATGGTTGAAATAATTACAATTATTTTTTGTTATTTTGTACGCTTTTTCAAGTATCGCGTGATCTCACCCGGTCGCTTGTTAATTTTATTGCTCTTTGTGTGAGACAACAATCGTATTGACATGTGATAACTGGGTTTAGGTTTCTAACAGTCCGCTTTTCTCAGTACTTTTACCGTTTAATACTAACAAAGTAAAGTTTAACATGTAATATTTTTTGACACTAATAGTAAGACCCTATTTGTCTTAAGGTGAGACATAAGTCAAACTGACAACTGCTTCCTTCTCTTTTGTACCTCTCTTAACAAAGTATCTCTCGTCCAAAGCGATTGATCTAATAAAGCTGCAAGCGAAGTTCTTAATTTTTTTTTAATTTTTACAATATTTAGTGTACTACACTCTTCTGCCTACCTCTTCGGGGATTACAGTTCGTAGAGATACAGATAACAGATTTGTGATATTATGTTTAAATCACAAAAAATTTGGCTTTAAACCGAAACATTAAAAAATACCCCATTAAAAATTGGCACGCTAGTTAAATAACATACTAATTGTAAGATACTAATTGTAAGTTAGTTAGCTATAGTGTTATTTAAACGTAGTATATTCTGACTTGACAAATTTCAATTAAGTTCGCGTATAAAGTTTGAATTAAATTAGCAAAATGTAATTTAGTCATCCATTGAAACAGCGGCGAAGCGAAACAAACAGAACTAATTAATTTCTGTATGTAGTATGTTTTCAATCATTCCAATTTTCTCATCTAATTAATAGAATAAAATGACTGTCTTAATCAGACAATCCAACGCTTTATTTTATAAAAAATCTCTAAGGCATTGCGCAGCGAACTTATTGACTAATAGCTTTTTACTCACATTATTTTCTATATACAGTGTCTCAAATATAACTGCATATACTGTCAATTACTTTAATACCTGCAGAATAGAGGATATAATTGCTATATAGAGGATATAATTGTTATATACTGGATACAATTGCTATATGAAATATTAGGACACACAAGGGTGCAATAGGTTAGTGACCTAAGGTACAGCAGTAGTCTAGTCGTATATTTGACATATTACAAGTAACGTCAATCTACTTTAAACATTGTACCATGAACACGTTTATATTAAGCAATGTTTACTATATGATACGAAGGAAAAATTAAATTATCTGAATGACTTGAAACTGAATTATTATTTCCATTGAACTTTAAAACAATGGCATAAGACTTATGATTGCAACGTACGCCAATTATAAAAGGAAGACAATGTTCTAAAAGTTCCATACTTAAATTAAACTCTATAGTAACGACATAAGGGTTGTTGTAGCTAAGGTAGTGTGGTGTACTTAAATCATGCCTCGCTTTAAGCGTTGAACAGTTAATTCAAGTTTCGAATCGTTCACCTGCTGTTTGTTTAATGATTGGTTGTTTTTTGGATCATACAATTAACGTTAATTAGCTGTTTTAAGATCTCCTATATTATATCAGTATGTACTGTGTCATACACAAAAAATCCTGGCTATGTCTGAAACTTGTCGACTTATGATGTGCATATTATGAGCATCGAAAGTCAACTATCGTCTAAATTTGTAAGAAATAAACATTCCAGATTTATATGTTCTGTTTATACAAGTTATGTAGGTCCATTAAGAGATTTCAATTTTAGAGCAATTCCATTTTAGAGATTCCATTTAAAAAATATATATGTACATATAACTTAATATTTTTATTAATAAACCGTGAAATACATAAAAGTGACCCTGTCACATATTCTCATGGTGATTTATTATATAACATAATCATCGTTTTGGTCTTCAGTGATTAAAAACCCAAGCGCAAATCCCGATGTTAAATTTTTCACAGTTGTTTGGCTCGACGGAAGGCTCCCTGGAGGGGTCTTCGGTGTAATTAGGATTTTTATGTTTAACCATTGCAGCCGTTCATTCTTTTAAAATTTAAATTTTTCAATGCTCTCTATTCAGTTTTTTGCAGAAATTTAATTAGCATTGCGCCTCAGATTATTAAAATGGAATAAGGTTTGAGTTCGAGGTCTGCAAATATAATATCGGACATATTAATTAAAATAAAATATGGCAGATGTTATACAGATAGAATATCACTAAATGAAATAGCAACCAAATTTAAGATCCGTAACTCTATGTAAACCTGTTATTCAAACTAGAGAACGATTGATAGCTTCTTCAACATGTGACTGATACGAAAATCGATCATTTAAATTATTCATTCCTTAGATTGTACATACAGATTTAACCTTTTACTACGATTACCCTAAAGGTATATATATAGCCTTTACGGTAATCGCAGTAAAAGGTAATTAAAAAAAAAATTATCCGCTCTTCACAAGATTAGGTAACACATAAGTTAATAATAAAATATACGAACAGAAAGTGGGTCTATGTATGCGGGCAGTAGGATATTAGAAAATTCTTGAGCATAAGCGTAAACTATTAAATTCTACGTATTACGTTTTATGTAATATTTATGCGGAACATTTTTCTCTGTTGTATCTCAGTCTCTATTGAACGAATGCAGTTAAAACTGAAGCCATGTTACAAAATAGACGATATGACCTACCATTACAACATTACATCTATATTTCCCAGAAACGTTCGGCAGAGGAGTCTAATCACGTTTCAGCTGTTACATTATACGTCCTGGCATGGACTAGGTCTATTGCCAAGAGTATCGGTGTCAAGTTCCAAGTACATATTTTGTGTGCACTAAGAAGCCAATAAACTGGCAGTTACTACTTTTAAAAAAAATCTAAAATTAGAATACGGGTTTGAATTTTTACAAGTTTATGAATATTATACAGCAGGTATACGAGATCATGGAATGGAAATTTTCCAATTTGTCTTTTTGAATATCCTGGGTTTGTTACTTACTGTAGAATAGATTTTAATGGGACTTTAATAAAAATTAAAGAATGAGTCCTTGGTATTAAAATCAAAATGTGAGTTAATCAATCACGTAGTTGACCAATTACATAAATATTTAGCATTATGCCAGGTGAATTAACAAACAGATTAAAATAGTCATTCCTACCAATACACAGTTTCAATAAATATGAATCTTTTCATATTTCAACATGAAAACAGCAAGGAAATATTTGAAGAAAAAATATCTAAACGAAACGATTTCAAAAGTCTTCCTTTTCACATCAAGAGCACAAACAACAACTCGACTTATTGCGTTCAAAATAGCTTGAAGGCAAAAAGAATGGACGCGTAAAACTAAGAATTCTTCTCAGGAACCAAGAATTCTATTAGTGGTTCCTTCCTAACAAAAGGTAAACATTCTTTGAGGGACAGTTTTATTACGTCGTTATTGAGGACAAAAAATAATTACTTTTTCCTTTCCATAACAAGGTAAAGGAAAGAGCCGGGGTAGATATTAGTCTCCTGGCGAGTGACCGAGCGGTGAGCTATTAACAATGTGTTTTCTTGCTGTCACATTAAGCTAAGGCTGAGTATCAGGCAACAGAGCGAGAACACTCCGTGGTGTTGCTACCGAATGTAGTGCTTCGTCTTTAATTAGGTTCGGCTTACTATTTTTGGAGTACTTCCTTTATTAAATCACTAACGTACGCACCGTAACGTAACGCACTAACGTACGCAAAACATTCTTAAATAGTGCTAAATATTACTCTTTCAAGATTGTATAAGGAACTCAATTTTGGTAATAAAGATCTCTTTCATGAAGAACTTAGCGGTAAACCAAAGCACATTAAAAACAATTATTATAATAAACACAGAAAATGGACACACTATGAAATATTTTTAAATAAAGATAGAGAGATATATTTAGACACATTTAATAGGCGTCTCAATGATATAAAGAAATGAGGAAGATGAAAGAGTCTTTATAATACTCCTAAACTACAACTATAAATAAAACTATATACATGCGTTGTAACGAATATTATGTCACTATATTTTATTATATAGCCGAATATCGCGCGTGGATTTTGAGCGCAATAAAAAGAAAAATAAACGAAAGCAGCGAAGTAAATGTTATTAATAAGAAGAGAGGTAAACGACCGCGTTCAAAGGTTTAAATTTTATAGCCTAAATCTCTTTCGTTTACCAAATTTATAATCCATTTTTTGTTATTCGACTCAAGTCTTGAACTCAACTCAACTCAAGAATACTTCCCGCTAAAGCTAGCTACGATTGACCGACGTACCAGTTCCCTACGTTATAATCGAGATAATACTTCACCTATGAGTTTGTTAAGAGCAACCACTATTTTGTATCCCTCAAAAATCTTCACTTTGTGTTCGAAATCAAGTTAAAAACTTGACAAATGTTTTCGCGTTTACCTTCGTGAATGTGTTCGTCGAGAAAATGTTACATGTATGTATATTTCCCTAAAACAAATGTCTTGTACTGATCTTACGCTTCAATTGCAAAGTGTTCATTAGGCAACTTTTGTAAAAGTACACAATCTTCATTTTTGTATTTTAATCAAATTGCTATCGCAATGTTAAGTAAGTTGTAAGTATCTCCAAAATCTTCTAAAAGGAAAGTTTTGGCATATTTTCGAAATCTGTCATAAAGATCCAAAATATTCCAAATTGAAGGTCTTGGCAAATTTTGGATCATATTCCGTGCGTCATTACTCTGTTCCTAATATTAAAACTACACGTCGACGAGGTTCTTAATATTCTGCTTTCAGTGTTTTATTACCAGCACTTGAGTTTTGGTAAACCTCGCTTTACAGCCAGTTTTATAGAGTAACAAACTCCACGGCGACTAGCGGGCGCTAAAATTTTATGAGCGATGAAAGTTGAGGGGCTTACTTTAGCCCTTTTTACCGATTTATTTGTATAAGTTTGCGATAACCAGTGTCTGCGGGTCATGGTATACATTTTAATTGAAAGAAAAAAAGCAGACGTTTGGGTCAGCACACAATATAAAAATATATACTTATTAAACAGTGTTTTGTGTTTGTGTGTTTTGTATTTGGCACTCCGTGCTCTCTGCCTACCCCGCAAGGGACCTGGCGTGATGGTATGTATGTATGTATGTAAACAGTGTTTTTCATGTGTTTCAAATTTTTAATGACAATAATAAACGGAGCTAGTCTCTACGGTTCCGTGAGAACCACAATTAAATGAGTAACACTGAAAAGCACTATATGGTTAAGTAACCATTCACTCCACAGGTACGTTTAAAAGCTTTTACGTGGGTTTATTTGTGAATAAAACAGGCGGTTTCGAATTATCCACCCAATAAAACTTCGGCATCCGTCATACATTGTAAAGTACATAGCTCCGTATAATGTACAAGAAATTCAACACCAGGTTTTCAGCCGATACATGGTAGTTACATCTACTAATACTATTATTAGAAACATTAATATGTTTAATAATCAATACAGTAGGTAGTTATTATGATTCCGATAGTGACAATTAGTTTTTTCTATCTGTCAAGACAAAGTTAACTGTCCTAGAAATAAGTCTATTGAGAGTACGCGACCTTTGGTATTTTATTACTACATATAAAGGTTGAACAGCATTAAATTAGACGTTCAAACTTCTTACATATTATCTATTATTGCCATATATTTACAATTATATTTAATACTTACTATTTTATTCCGATTTGTTCTCGTCAGAAAACGAAACGCAAAGATATATTTAAATTAATAGTAGAGTAGTAACGGGGACAAAATCTGTACATGAAATGTTCCTTCAATAGTTTTGCTTTGTACTGCACAAACGACATAAATCTTGAAATTTCTTATCTTTTGTTATGCACTTATTCACTGATTTTTATAGTATTAGGCGTTTTAACAGATTTATCGGATTCAAAACAGTATATTTTTTAGAGCGGGAACATCTTATTTCCAAGAGACTCGTACAAAGTGTATGTTGAAAGCACCAGCAGCAACTATACGGGAGTGAGGCAAATCGTGTACAATATATTGCTATATACAATAATGTCTATAAATGTAAAAATTTCAAGGCCAACATTACATGGTCCATTCGGTTTAGTTAATGGCAATGGTTTGTGTTTTTTATATCGATAAGACCCACTTTTAAACTGGCAGATACGTACCTACTTTGCGGCCAGGCTAAATTATGACCAACAAATCTTTTAACATCAGTTGTAACAAATGTTCCTTGCTTACTAGGCACGCTTTCTGGAAGGTTCAAAGACTCTCTTTGCACTATCTTAAGCATATTACCAATTGATTATACATGCTTTATAATAATTGTAGATATTAAATTTGATAAAAAGTCCACAGAATCCATTCATTATGAATTAACGACGAACAGAACAATGAGGTAAATGAGTAAACCTCCTAATAAATTGGCCCTGTAAAGGTGCTATAAAAGCGGAATTATGGAACCGATTCCGACAAGTTATTGCTGGTTTCAATTAATTCCGAATCAATCACTAAAGTCAAAGACTTCTTAACTGCTTTAAATACATAATTCATACGTAAATTACTTTATCATAATTATCATAGAGATCGCTGGGAAAGCTGGCGTATCTGAATGTTATTAATAGCAAGTAACTAATGTCAATGTGTCTTGGAATAGTCATTATTGTAGTTACGAAGGTACGTACGAAGTAGGAAGGTAGGTAGATAGGAAAGTAGGAAGTACGAAGGTAGTTTGCGTTTAAACGAGAATAAGTATTTAGTAAACATATATTGTAGACCTGCGTGCTACTGCTAGCTAGTTATATTGTAACAAACAAAAATGGTTGTTCCCAGTCTAGTCGCGTGTGTGCATTTCTTTAAAGAGAAATATCTAGCATATTAGATCTCAGTGCCTATGCTACGAGTGCCTTTGTCCCGCAAACCGCTGACTTACATAATGGAAAAGCATTGCACTGTGAAAGAGATTTTGAATGGGATATAAAATGTACTTGAATAGTTTTTAATAGAATATTTATATTCCTTATATTCTTTCACAAATGGTTCCTTATTGACAAAAATTTAAAATAAATACATTTAAAATTAAATTCAGCGATTAAAATGTTTATTGCTATTACAATATTACGACCATCATATTTTTTTACAATCCTCTGTCGAACACAGGTCTCCTCTTATAAGAAGCTTTAGGTCCTCGGGTTTTACAAGCCTTTGAGAACACTGTGGATAACTTTACAGTGAGTAGGATTTCTCATGACATTTCCTTTTGCCCTGAATTTACAACAATCGATATTTAAAACTTGAAAGCGCCCATAATTTATAAAGAAAGAGATGCGCAACAGGTATTGCCACTAGGATCGCGGCGCGGGCGGTTGATATTTAACCTCTAGGCTATTACCGACTTCTATGTACTTATATTATAATAATAAAAGTGTCTAAAATTTATATTCCAACAGCTATTCAATAAAATTTTGTATGCCCTAAATTACGGTTTATTAATTTTATGAATTTTCACCAAACCTAATGTGGATTTGCGAGTAGGTATATCTACAAGTCTCTCGAAACCTGGCTTCTATTACTGTAGCGGTTAACAATATTTATCATAATTTTAATAATCAATAAGGAAAATATACTAATATGTATATAAAGACACACATACACAAACCCGCTTTTCAGGTTTAAACAAAATTTCAAATGTACAAAATATAAAGCGTACAAAATGTTTTTTAATCTCTACAGCGCATTTCTGGCAACATTTTCTACATTCACCCAGCGTCGCTAATGCAACACTGGCGTCATTCAAATTATTCATTACTCTACATTTTCACAGTAATCATGCACAAAATCTGGAGCACAAATTAAGAAGTAACACACCGAGAGGGAAAGAGAGCAATTTGTTTTGCTGGATACATGCGAACACAAAATAAAACGTAACATAGTGAGGCAGCAATTGTGCTGGTATACACTGAGCGGGACCGGGACGGTTCCTTTTTCATTAACCTCGGGTTTCATTAGATGAACAAATTCAGAAGTATAAAAATGAAAGAATTATCTAAACTTAAAGAATAAAATAAAAATAAACTTAAGGAATAACCACGTTGAAGTAGCGGTGGGCTGGTCTGTCTGTCTGGTGGCTGGTCACATATGTATGTATGTATGTCGCAGGAACGATGGCCGTTGGGACACCACGAGAGGGAATGGACACCACGACTGACAGGCGTACCGCAGGACACCTTCCGACACGTCGAATCGACGTACTTAAGAAGGCGTATAGCAGTAGCTGGATGAGATCTGCGGATGGTCGAGTGTTGTGGCACGCCTTGGGGTGTCGTGTCTAGCAGTAGAATGGTAAACGGCTGATGTGATGGTGACTTGCATTAAAGAGCTTGCAAATCACAATAAATGTCTGTTGTATTTTTATGTATTGTGTTTTAATTTGCTAAATCAAAAAGAAAATAACGATAGCAAGACGATGAGAAATACTCACAAGACCCGTAATTGGGTATATCGAATTAACCGAACAATAACGCTCGTGAAAATTGGATTTTGCTACGGATTACGTCGCTGATATGCGAGTTTCTAGCTCACGTTCTAGTTTACATTTGGTTTATTTCATTCATTGAAACGCTTTGTTTAATAAATAATTGTACACATATCTTCACGCCAGGTGCCTCACGGGGTAGGCAGGGAGCACCGAGTACGAAATATCTCTATTCTTACAGACCTGCCGCACTCCTACATTCATCGCTCTTTACATACATGCACACCGGTTTAGAAGACAGCTGACTTCTCCATTAGCCAGTATCTGGCTTATTTAATCAAGATTAGGTGAGTCTTGTCCTCACATTTCGGGTCGACGTCAGACCTCGGCACGTCCGTCCATCAACATTCATTGGGAGTAGGAGGAGGGAGTGTCGAATTAATAATAGTGTTTAACAAATCTTCAGTTGCCATAAATTCAGATTAACACAGTCAATATTTTAGACGAGGACATCTTTCAAAAATTTTAATATTCAAAATGATTATCTTCACAGCCAAAAAAAGTTCTGATATAAACCAGTAGTCATTTTGGAGTTAAGAAAAAGGCACAAAAACGCAGAAAATGGCACTGTAATTTCCGACTTAATAACATTGATGTATTTATTAAGAATTAAGCCGGCTGAACTCACGTGTGTTTGTTCAGGATGGCTCGACTAGTTTCGGACCTATACGAGGTCCTTCCTCATGAGCTCCCGCCGATTGCTCCAAGACAGTATCATATTGATACTGTCACAGCAAATCACACAATTATAACGAGAACACAAAATATGTATTTTTTTACAAATAAAACACGTAGGGACGAGTGAGATTTGACGTCGATAAAGATTATTTAGAAATGAAGAGCAGAAAGCAATTCGAAGCAAATAAAATTCCATATTTTGTGTGACAAATTTACGAAAACAAATAAAATAAAATATAATATATTATTTACGTTCATATTGTCAACGTCAGACAATAGCGTGTGATTGAACGGTAGCGCTCAGTAGAGATTTATGAAGGTATCCTCTTTGACATATAGATTCAATAACATTCTGATTTAAAATGTAATGTATTACGGACGGATTTCAACCGTTATTTTAGTCGAGTTATAACTATTATTGGTGTTTTGAACCAACTGTTAAAATCAAATATTTTGCCAATATATGTATAATGTCATTTGATGTCATGTGTGTATTGCTACATACTTACATATGCATTTAAACTCAAATAGTTGCATATGAAACAAATTTGTATCTGTGACGTCATTAAGTTGGAACAGCAAACTACATATATTAAAATGCAAAGTCAAGATGTAACATCGTAGACGATCAATTCTACCAACTTCTATCCTATAAATTTAATATAGGTAATTTATTTCATTGATATAATTATTTGTTCTTTAACCTAGATCTAGGTTTCAAAGGGCCAGATTAATATTGGCCATAATAATATTGGCTATAATACTTTAATAGCACAGATTTGATAATGAACTTTCTAGATTAGGTAAGGTCGACCCTTTCCCACAACTTTCCCCAACTTCACACCCATACAAATGACCCTTACCGCATATCAACGCGATGGTGACGGAATGATGTCTGTGTACCGAGGGTCCTGGTCAAAAGAGTCCGGCCCTTAAACTTCAAGTTTAGATACTGTACGGCAATTACATTAAGCAAAGCCGTCTAAAAGTTAGGTGTGTGTATAAATCTTCCATATAAATAAAAAACCTTATACTGTAAGTAGACGATGTTTTGTTTGTCTTGCAAACGGGGTTTTTGAACATTACGTGGTTACAAGTGCTTGGAGCTCAGCCCTGATGACTTGTATGTCTAAGTAATTAATAAAATAACTTTTAGGAACAACGCAGGTGTCTTACGAGTTAGAAACGCCGATGGAACCGGTTAATGGAAATGTATTACAAAGTTTTATGTTATGCTCTAACCAGTCCAGCGGAGATTACCTACATCTTATCATACGAATTCCATAATTACCCTACTATAGACGACCCGAGGTGAAATTTGCATATATTTCGCAATGTCGATGATAAAATATAGTTTATACAAGGAATTTCATTTATTACTTCCTGCATTCTACACCTACTGTCTCTCTCAACATCTATTGCCGTCTCTTTCACACAGACATTTATCACATGAACTGTAAATCTCACGCGTGACATCCGTTTCATGCATATGTAAAATGCAAATACAAAACTAGATTTTTAATTGTTTTGCCATTGATTTGGTCTTTAACATCGAGCGAACGGTATTCATGTAGTAGGAAAAACCTCATATATCATCGTTCATAACCTATATGATTTGTTTAGTTTGTGAAGTTAGTATACTGAAGGAACTAAATGAAATTCGACATAAATAAAATGTAATTTATTTATTCAAAATAAAAAAATTCTTTTCTGTCTCCTCGAATTTTCATAGAACGATAGGTAACATTTTCTCGTAAACGAAGTTGTAAGAGCGGGTATTATTCATAACTGGAGTCATTTGAAAATGGAATACTGCATAATAATATTGGATTCATAAAAACTAAGATACAAAAACAGTTGACTATACAACATCATTAAGTCTAGCAAAGCAAGCAGCTGTCAGCTGGAAGACGTGTAATGTTAAATGAATGTAAAAAACTATTAAAAATGTTAAAACATGAAAGAAATTAAAATAAGTAATAAAATATAGTAACGAATAGTTTATTTTATTCAATATAAACCAAGATACAAATAAATTAGGTGCATTATTTAAAGCACCAATGAAGACGGGCTGTATCAAGTTGTTGAAAACTGTATTTTCTTATATGCACTAACACGTTTCATAAAATGGATATGTATGTACGCGTTTCTTACTTAATTTGTTGACTAAGAAATTTTATTAAATCCTATTACTTTTATATGAACAATTGATTCATGTGTGAATATTGTAATCAGATTTAACCCGCAAAGTAGGTCACATTTACCTCAAAATCTCTACTAATAGTATCTACTAACTACCACGAGTAGGTACTACAGTATCTACTAACAGAGAAAAACTACAACACTTTTATTGTTTTATTCACAGACATAAATATCATTAATATTCATGTTATTGCGTATTCAAGAATACACGATCAAAGTGAATATTGGTTATAATTGATGTAAAGACATTACGACAATAATCGTTAAATTGATACGTTCCGCAATACGTTACGCAACACGAAACGGGCGCCTAATTGTACCCAAAAGAAAAATGAATATTAATGTTTTATTTAATTAAAATTTAATTATCAATTACTCTTATAATAAATATGGAATTATAATTTCCTTTTTGCAAAATCTCTATTTTTATAAACCCAATACGTTTTGATATTGCATTATTAATATTATTACATAATCTACTGCCTCGTTGGTCGTGTTGGTTGCAAGTGCGAGTGACGATCGGGAGGTCCCGGGTTCGATTCCCGGGTCGAACAC
>DWTO01001652.1:0-15667 GCA_018244755.1 Jemadia pseudognetus
AACGTGGGAGTGGTTCTGCATTCCTCTGCCTACCTCTTCGGGGATTACAGGCGTGAAGTTACTTTTTTTTTATGTATCTAACGAATGTCATATCTGGAACATTCGCGAATGCAAATATTTGCTGCCGACATTCGCGAATACGAATATTCCGTTTTTGTAGAAAATTTCATAGAAGAATTTGTTTACAATTGCATTATATATTTTTTGTCCTATAAGATCTAATGAAAATTTAATTGTTAAGCGTCCTTGCAAAGTAAATTAATAAATAATACCAAATGATAAAGTGATAACTGTGATTACAAGGTTGTTACTTTTTTTGTATTAAAAAACAAGAAATGCTTTTGATTTTATTACGAGTAAAGATTTGATAAAAATATTTTATTGAACTTTTTTCTGATATTGATATTCGCAGAAATTTTTCGAATGGTAATACGCAAATATTTGTGAATGCGATCATTCGTTACATCTAACATCACTAACACATACAAGTGAAGCTGATCTGCAGTATGTAAAAAAGGTTCCTGTTGGTAGTGAAATGAAAACACTACAATCATATAGGAAAACTTACATTTATTGAAAGAACTATAAATTACATTATAGGTACTATGAACAAAATAATGTCTATAACATAAGTTTCATTCGGTATTTCTTAAATACATCAGTGTACATGTCAAAATCCATGTCCGTTTCTACAGCAATAAAGAATTATAATCAATACATATGTCGAAACGATGTCTTTTCACTAAAAAAATACAGACGAATTGAGTACCTCCTCCTTTTTGAAGTCGGTTAAAAAGGGGTAGGTACTAATATATTTTAATATCCTTGTACTAAATGTTTTGATATTTAATTTGCTATTAACTACAATTTAATATACATATAATAATGTAAACATATAAACAATTTAATGGCAAGTGATAATCATAACTAAGTTATGTAAGAAAATGTATTACTCAGTCTCTGTCTTCCCGCTTATAAAGTTTTAAATGTATTTTTCACTACACCAATTTTTGCACTGCTCCTGATGTTGGGATAATTTCTATAGAAATAAATAGAAAATAATCTCATACCAATAACTTAAATTACTAAGGAGAATCTTAAAAACGTAACTTCACGCCTGTAATCACGCCTGAAAAAGGCATAGGAGTGTAGAACACTCCCGTTTCACTAGTTACCTTTACCCACTATGGAATAGGTGGCGAGTCTATTGCCATACACTGAGCACACATTAAGTCTCCAAGCCTCTACTCGAAATTCTAGTTAGACAATTCTAATAATACCCGACCCAGGATTAGAACCTAGGACAGATCGATCGGCAGTTGTGCTCGTAACTATTCCATCAAAGAGACAGAACTTTCAAATTTTTTGGCATAAATTTGTATTAAAAAGATATACATACATATATCATTATTCAAATAAATTAAAACCTTATATTCAATTTCATATCTGAGATGTCGCTCAAAAGACAATCTTAATTATTTAGATATATTACCGTTAATGGTCATGTGCGTACTTATTCATTTATTTTTATTTTATAAACACTTCGCTGGCCTTGAGTCCAAATAATTTATCATGAGCTTTTATAAGTATGACATAATATGGGCAATTTATGTATATTTTATTAATAAATTTAGTAAATATTATAATTATATTTGGTCCAATCTTACCTCCTTCCCATTTTCATTATTTATCAAAATACTTTAAGTAACTTAATAACTACCAAGAAATTATCTATGTAGGCGGGATATTGATAAAAATTTGGAATGATAAATTATTCTGCTGTAGAAACAGACATATTTCTCTACATTCAAGGGGAAAATTGGTATTTAATAATAATTAATTAAACATCTTATTTTATTTACAAATAAATCTTTGTAAATAACATATCAATAATAATAACACAATTTATATTTTTATATTGGTAGTACATATTTAGTAGTAGTAGCATATGGATAAACTTTACACAGCATATTTCATATCAAACATATTTGTAAGAATTACAATCTAATCTAAATTATCACGAATAATTTTAGGAAACAACAAGTATTATCATTGTTATAATATGTTTAACAAACGAATTGTTGGAATCTTTAGTTTATTTTCAAACTTGTGTAAAGTATTTTAAGTCCATTCAGCTACACATAATTCATTTGTAAGATTTATGTATATATAGGTATTTATAGATACTAACGATCTTAAACAAAAATATTAAAACCATTGAAGATTGATTGCCAAACAAAATAAAATTTAAGTGCTAAAGAAAAGTTGCGTTCCAGACGCTCTAAACACCTATCACATGATAGTATCTACGTAAGAAAAGGTCGAAAAAATCCTCAAAGTCATAACATAGAAAAATCTTTATTCAAAATCTTAACATCTCAGTCTTCCAACACCATTTAACCATCTCTAATTTCCACCCCACTCAGCGGATCTACACATATCGGCTATCAGCTCGTCAAACTCCAGGAGAGAGCTTTCATGGAGCTCCAGGTCCTTGGACAATTCCTCGTTTGTCATTTCAACCTCGCCTTCTTCGTCTTTAGTTTTATCCTGCAACTCATCCGTTAACTTCAAATGAGGTGCGTTGAAAAAGTCTTTATAAAATTCAGCCAATTCTCGTATCGGGTGATTATCTGCAAACGGAAAGTACAGAAGTTTCAAAGGCGGTTCGTGTTCGCTACGGAACCCGGCGAATTTCTTCGGTGGCAATTCCAAAGACGTCGGACTTTTAGACAAGGTCGTGGTGTCCAAGTCCTGCGTGCTTTTAACAGCCAGGTCTGTGTCAATTATTGGACTCGCTGGTCGAGGCGCTCGACATTTAGGTATTGGCATTCTATCAAGAAACTCTATTATAGCCTTTTGTATGACAGATTCGTCGACGAATGCTGCCAAACGCAGAGGTTTGTTTAAATCGACCGGTTTTGCAGCCTTCGGCTCTTTCTCTTTCTGTTCCTTCTTCTTTTTCGACTCGAATATTACGTGTTTAGGACTGAGTTCAAAGTGATCGCTCTTCAGTACCAACTGCTTGTTGTTCTCAGATTTGTTCGGTGATATTGAAAAGTTGGTGCGATAAGACACTGTGAAGCATAAACCTCCGAGAGGAGTCTTTAACAGACCTGCTGTGATCTTCTTAACTGAATCCCCTAGTGCTTTGCTCTTTGGCTCCCCGTTATAAACTCGGTAGAAGATTGTAAACGATTCAGTGCGTTGTTTTCTCGATAAATGATATGCTGGTGTAATGCGGCTGATTGTGATTAGGGACTTCAAGAGAATGAAATATACCGTATTCATAGCTTTTAGGGAAGTATCGAATTGGGTCTCATCCAGGCCTAAGGTCCAAAGTTCCAAGACCATTTCATCTCCATCTTCTGTTTGTACAGAGATTTCTACGTGCAGCTGGGATTTTATGGTTTCTAGTATTCTATCTGAAGGCAAGGCATTTTTCGTCGCCTGATTGACTTCCGGAGAATCCGGTATTTGCAAGTTAAACCAGTCCGAGTCCGACGACTGCGGTTTGCTATTCGGTTCAATTTTCACACCTTTCCGCGACTCCACGATCACCTGAACACCCTTGTAGGCGAGGAATTTCGCGAACTTTGTGAATTCGTTCTTGTCACTGATATTTGAGAACCCGGCGTCCGGTGCCATTTTAACGAAAACTATTACTATTAACACTGGCAAAGTTTTGCTAAACTACCTTGATGAACTTTTTAAAAGGGTTTACTACTCTTCATCAGCTATGCAGTTCTCTACGAGATTCCTTAAATTTGGATTCTCCATCGCCGCTGCGATCCTCTCCTTGTCGTTGATCTGCTTGTTAACTGTAACAAGATAAATGCAATAATTACAATAAATCCGTAGAGAAATCTACTTCAATGTTGTGGACTTGGACCACAACAAACTAAAAATCAGCTGCCTCGTTGGTCGTGTTGGTTGCAAGTGCGACTGCCGATCGGGGGGTCCCGGGTTCGATTCCCGGGTCGTACACTACAAAATTTTCTAATTTAGCTTTTCTAGTAGTGGTTCAGAGTCTGGATATTTGCCCGACGCATGGCAATAGGCTCACCACCTATTGCATAGTGGGACGTAAACGTAACCGGTGACACGTGGGAGTGTTCTGCATTCTTCTGCCTACCTCTTCGGGGATTACAGGCGTCAAGATACGTTTAAAAATCAGCATATGAAACCTTTAAATATTACTAAATAGAATACAACTTGAAATAATCAACAAACTAATCACTCCTTTGTGTAATATATATAGTGTAGGTCCAAATTCAAATCACTAGGCTATCATTGCTTTTTTATTAATTATTATTAAGTTTTATTACATTTGTAAAGCCTCATAGCTATTTATAAATACTAATAATTTGTTAGAACGAGAACCATAACCATTTGAACATTAACTAGATCAAGCCTATAGTATGGTAACTAGACATGAGGATAAACATTATATGAACATATCATCTTATACATTTTTATAATACATATAAGTGATTATACAGCAGCACAGATTAAATGTTTGCTTGTCTCACAAATATTTGTCCTGAGTGGGAATCAAATGCACAGCTCTACTCTCAGCAATCAGGAGCACAAACCACTCCATCAGCAGGCCCGAGTCTACACATCTACGAGATACGAACGATTGATGCAATATATTTATTTTTTTATTTGCCACACTCTTTATATCTTATTATCTAAAGTCAGTAACAGCTTTGACTTTCAACAAAGTCATAACATCAATTTGTGTATATAATAGTATTTACATAAAGTATTCTTCACACTACAAAGGGTGTGTTTACTAACATTTACATATCTACATATTCATTGAGGACAGAGGTCTCTTTAGAATTGCATGATAGTAATAAAAGCGGTAAAGATAAAACTATGTAAAAACATTTAATAATAGAATCAGTGACATAAAAAATATTATTGAAATATCAACTGCTTTAGAATTGCTAAAAACAACTTACTAGTCATTTTAAATTTCAAATCATTAAAGAGTTAACATACAAACTTTGATTAAGTGGGTACTTCATATTATTTTAATTAACCATTAGCTATTCAATCAACTGTGCCATTGCACTCTGTAACTATACAGAAAGTTAGGAAACCTCACTAAGAATTAAGCCAGCTTGACTCACACGTTTTCTCTGGGTGGCCTGACTAGTTTCAGACCAATATGGAGACCCCTCGACCAAGTAACATTTAACAATATGATAGGAAATCTGGATCAATATTTTTTTTCATTTCGTAAACCAAGCACTGTCGATTTGCATGCATTCTTCAAACATTTGTCACAATGGAAATTTTTGTGTCATGCTACTATGCTGATAAATGTTATAATAACATATCCATTGAATGTCTGCTTTGTTTTTAAATAACCCTATTTGATAAGCTAACAGACAAAAGTCATATCACAACATGGGTCTGTGTAAAAAAGACAAATACTCCTTACTGCAATACAGGGCCCTTTCTTTCTTTGCAATACACTGCCGATCGGGAGGTCCTGGACTCCATTCCCAGATGGGGCACTATTAAATTATTCTAATTTAGATTTTCTATTAATGGATAAGAGTGACAGAGTCTAGATACATGCCTGGAGCATGGCAATAGACTCACCCTTTATTCTATAGTGGGACAAAGACATAGTTAAATTTACATCCAGAGGAATACAGAACACTCCCACGTTTCACCAACTGGAGAAATGCGGCAGTGTTTTTCATCCTTCTGCCTACTTCTTTGAGGATTGCAGGTATGATGTTAATTAATATTTCATGTGTTTCCACTTAGGAAACAGATTTTAATTCTAAAAATCTATATCATTTAACATCACATACCCAACTTATCGTCATACCTACATTTATGGGAATATAAAGTTATTAATTATCATTACTATTGAACATACTTATTGACCCAAATACCTTATGGCAATACATACAATAGTAACATTTCAAAGATAATATTATTGTGATCAATCTACTCTTTTATATTGTATGTCATTATAAAAAACAATTTGGTTATGCAAAACGACCGTAATATTAAATGATCAATATTTTATCCACTCAACTATTTATTACACCTATGAACAAATTAATGGGATGATGAACAAAATATCTATGGCAAAAGTGTGCCAGGTCTGCAAGGACAAAGATATTTGGCATACAGTGCACTCTACCTACCCCGTAAGAGATCCGTCGTGAAGATATGTTTATATGTATGAACAAAATGTCTTGGTATTATACACAATGCATATTATACAGTAGTATAGGTTGTAAAATATATTTGCTTATGCAATTCAATTATATGTGTATATTTACAATATCAGTCATTATTTCCTTTTGTTTGTTGTGTAATGGAATCTCGAGGAAGAAATGTTATTACCTACACTTAAAGGTAGAACTTGTCGACTACTTACTTTCATCTTCAGTAGTATGAGCTCCCTTTTTGATGTAAATATCCAGCTTCACGGGGTGGTGCAGCGACCTCTGAATCTTGATCCTAATGCACAGCCCGATGAGAGTCGCCAACGAACAGTGGGGCACAGTTGGGTTGTATTCAACTCTAAGCACAGGCACCTTGTCAGCTGTGGGTTCCTTCACAAAGATACCATCTTCGTAAACCACCTACAAGTCCTCCAAGGTACTAGGCTTCTCCGGATCCCGTATCGTCCGCAAAAAGTCTAGAACACCACAACACTAGTTAGAAGCACACAGAACCAGTAAAACAAGCCCAACAACTCACAAAATAACGTTCAAAACAAACCGTATATTGTCTCCCTCAAATCATTTTCGTCCTTGTAGCCCAACTCTTGTAAGGTAGCACTTTTGTCCATATAAGCGGGCTTAGCGATTTCCACGGGTTGTTTAGATGTATTTGTTATGGAGAGTTTTGAAAAGAATGATATCATATCGTCGAAGTCTAGCTAGACTTTGAGACTATTATAAAACCATAGATAAGGGTATACTGTACAGTATCACCAAGCGGACATATTTGTTATTTTCCATAGACTATTAAATGGTTGATACAGATTGGAGTAACAATTCCAATTGATTACAATTTTAGTACCTCATTGTAATTCGAACAGTTCATTCATCTGTAGAAATGTGTTTTTCTTATCTTCATGAATAAATTTGAGAAAATTATAGTATATGATATTAATGTAATGAGAAAATATGACAAGCGGAATTTTTAACAATAATTTTCATACTGTTGCAATATTGATATACAAAGCTTAATTTTGTCACTGAAAAAACTTGCAAATGATCTAGATTATTCTAGATTAAGAGAGGAAGATATACATTACTCGGCTGTAAGGAGTGATGGTTTGGTTTCATTGATCAAAAACCTGAATTGTCAATTCATTACTTTAGGTGATCATGTTGCTATATGAAAAAATGTCCTTCCTTGTTATAGTTATTTGTTGTATTCTGTTTTTTTCCAACTCTTTAAATACGTTTCATTATACGTTTGCAATATTTTTTTCAAGTTTATTTTAACCCACATGCAGTCACAAATCATTGATCTGGTCTTAGATACATGACAAAAGTGAAAAAATTCAGTATAAAATGAGCAAAGAACATTTTTATTAAGTAGACATTGTGAATTTAGATTCACATTTGGCAGCATCAGATACACTGCTAGTTACGTTATCTACCTTCCTACTATGTATAACTATTGTATGTTTATTTGTATTACTTTGTATTAGTTTGTATGTAATGTAATGTTGTCGCTCAAATAGTATAGGTAGATTTGGAATTTAGTTGTGTTCTGATTTTGGAACTTGCTAAGTTCGTATTTCGAAAGTTAATTTTCTATCAAGTGACCTTTCAAAATGCTCTAAAACACAAACTTTATTTGTTAAAGGGGTACTTTGATACACAGTGCAAATATAACCTAGAGCTGTGTTTGTGTTATTCAAAAATGTTTTCAATTTGTCGTCAAACTCACCCGGCGACGGCTATCGAGTACGCTGTGAGCAGCTGCTTCTTTTCCAATGATGAGGTGTGCCTGGTGACCGCTGGCGCGAACATTATTAAAGTATTTAGGCTTTTTCCTGAAGGAAATACTAAAGAGCTGAATGCCGGTAAGTTGATTAATGTTTTAGGTTAAGAGCAGAGCAATCCAAGATTTATGGTACTTGCTTATGAATGTCGTCAAATTATAGTTAATGAAGCTTAAACATCGTTGATAATAGCAATAGAACGAGATTATAGATTTGAAACGTACATTACAATTTTTAATCATGAAATCGTTTTGAATTTCAGCTGGGCAACCCATCCCCCCAAAGATGAAATTGGAATGTCTAGCGACATACACATTATGGGGTAATGTTATGTCCATATCGTCTGTGAAGTGTCCCAGCGCTGGGCGGGATCTGCTGTTAATATCCTTCAAGGAGGCCAAGATGTCAGTAGTGCAATATGATCCACAAGTCAACAACTTGGTCACACTCAGTATGCATTACTTTGAAGAGGATGACATGAAGGTAACTGAGTGCAATGACCATATCTGAAAATATTGTTCTTTGATAATAAACTACTGACTGTTTGATAAATTAAGTAATGATGATGAAAGGCTAGATTTTGCTGTTGACATTTGTGGGCCTCTTTGCAAAATTTCTGGCAACATCACCATCTTAAAACTATTTTACTGTTAAATTTTTCCTCCATCACTTAGGGTTGATTGGTAGAGAAAGAAAAAGATATTAGGCATCAAATACCTCTTTGCACCCTATACTCTGAGATATACAAGAATGAATTAAAAATACAGATGATATAGCTTGTTTAGTTATAGCTCAGATGAAGGGAAACCATATCAGTATTGAATTGTCTATTTCCAGGGTGGTTGGACAACACATCCCCACATACCATGGATCCGAGTGGACCCAGAGTTCAGATGTGCTGTCATGCTGTTGTATGGCAAGAAGCTTGCTGTGTTACCATTTAGGAAGGACATCACCTCAGAAGATGGGGATCCACTTGAATCTAAGCCATTGAGTGATACTAAGAAAAATGTGAGGAAAATTTTGATGTATTTTAAAGTTTAAATGTATTTTTTAAGATGATTTTATATGTACTACCTTGGTTATGATATCAGCTTAGGCAAATGATTTTGCCAATATGCAATGTAGCACCATCCATGTGATCCCCATAGAGGTAGTCAGAAGAGTGTAGTTACACTTCCATGTGTCATCAGTTATGTGTGTCCCACCATGGGACATGTGGTGTGCTGATTGCCATACACTGGGTACAAATCCAACCTCTGAGGCACTGCTACAAATTTGGAGTAGAGGATCTGAGTTAAAAAAATTCAATATGTAGCACATGAAACGGGAATCAGGCCAGGACCTCTTGATAAGCAGCTTGCATTTGCTCAACCAAGGAGGTATTAGGCAAATATGCAACAGTTCATATACCAGTAGGTACTTTATATGAAACTTTCATTTGTGCATCACACTTTGTTTTCTATTTATCTTTTCTAATTGTAACTTGTTAATAAATGTCAAAAAAGTTTGTTAATTGTTGTGAATTTTACTCATGTTAGCTTATTTTCTCATAACAGCCAACACAAGCAATAACGAGGGCTCCAACGCTAGCCTCCTATGTGATTGTCTTAAAAGAACTGGATGAGAAGATTGACAATATTCTCGACATACAATTTCTATATGGATACTACGAGCCTACACTACTGTTGTTGTATGAACCGGTCAGGACATTTGCTGGGTGAGTATCAGAACATGACTATGGAAATTTGAAAAGAAAAGGTGTGTGTTTCCAAGGCTTCATATATGTTATCACTTCTGGTAGCCTTATTAGTTTTCCAAAATTAACTAAATGAGTTGTAAAATAGTTACGTATCGGTATTTTAGAGAGTGCATTAAACAAAGTGAGCAGTATTTTTGAAATAAACCTTGTTTCAAGCTTTTAAGGCACATACAAAATCATCAATTGACAGAAGAGCAATTTGATATTTATGTTATCTAATTGTAATGAGTGAGTGAGGATTTATTAATTTGTTTCTTTCCAAGTCGTACCGCAGTGCGCAGTGACACCTGCGCCATGGCGGGAGTAAGCTTGAATATGTCTGCTAGAGTGCATCCTGTAATTTGGGCCATTGGAGGTCTACCTTTTGATTGTTTACAAGCTGTTCCTGTACAGAAACCTCTGGGTAATGAACTGTAATTTAAATTAGAAGTAACAGTACATTTGTATATCTTATGTGTAAAACATTTATTTTATATCTTGACTGTTGCTTATTTATATCCAGCTTGATAATTGCTTGCTTGCTTGATAAATGCTTTCCCTAACTTTAAGACATCTAATTCTGTCTGGAACTTTTAATGACAACTCATATTATGAGATTTTTAAGTGAAGGGTAATTTGTGCCTGGTGTATGCCAATAGGCTCCCCACCTATTCCATATTGGGATGTAAATGTAACTTGTGAAATGTGGGAGTGTAAGTACTATGTTCCTCTGCTTACCTATTCAGGGATTACAGGTGTGATGTCACATTAATTTTATATCTCTAATGTTATGCCCATGTTCTAGGCGGCTGTATGATCATGGCTGTTAACTCACTGATTTATTTAAATCAGTCGGTACCACCATATGGAGTTTCACTAAACAGTATAGCGACACATACTACAAATTTTCCCCTCAGTAAGTTAATTTTATTAAGTTAAGTAAATTTATTTTAGATTTTTTTATTTCTAGTATAGATATTCTAGATAGTAATAAAACAATATAGTAAAAGGAATATTAAGTTAAGAATTACCTTATAGATATTAAAGAAACAGTAAAACTAGGATTATGCTGTATTATATGAAAATACACAAATATTTCATGTACTATTGTAATAACAATTTCAGGAATCCAAGAAGGTGTGTGTATAACGCTAGATGGCGCTAAAGTGGCCGCGTTGGGCGACACTCGCTTTGCTGTTGCGCTAAAAGGAGGCCAGCTGTATGTGTTGACATTACTGTCAGACTCTGTTAGGAGTGTCAGGAGTTTCCATTTGGACCGTGCAGCTGCCTCTGTGCTGACTTCTTGTGTATGTATTGTAGTATATGTGATATTATTTATGTGTCTAGGGAGTGACGACTCGGCTATCGGCGGGAGCTTATTAAAAGGTACCATGTATAGGTTAGAAAATAGTCGAGCCATTCCAATAAAACATCTTGAGTTAAGTCGGTACATAGGTAATTATGTGTACACTCACAAACATTTAACAGTAGAATTGGAGAGTTTGGGACCCAGACTTTTTCTTTCTTGTTTGGTTGAGATATAGAAGATAACAAGGGTGCAAGATACATGTGGTGCTATGTTGTATCAATTTTTGTTATACATACTGGGCAAATAAAATCCCAATATTTGACTCGGGTCTACATTTTCTTCTAAAGGGGAGTTCTAGAACTTACCTCCATTTACTCACTAAGAAAACAGATTGGCAGAGACTGGTGTATGGGTCAAATGATTGTTCTAATCACCCTGAGGGTTTTGTCAGACTAAAGTTAGTACCGAATATTTGAGGAACTTCATAAGTATGGAAATTCATATCCAAGATGCAAAGTTTGCTCTGTGAATTTGTTACCGCTAGGAGTGTTTATTAAATAAGGTTCTATTATTTCCCAGATGTGTGTGATAGAAGAAGACTTTCTGTTCCTCGGCTCTCGTTTAGGAAACTCTTTGTTACTAAGAGTGACAGAGAGGGAGAATCGTATGCTGTTCTCTGTAGACAAGCCTTTAGAGGCAACTGTAGATCTGACTGTATCGGAGACTGGTGAGTATTAAAATACGATTTGTCTATTGGACATTTGAGAAGGGTCATAGCAAATTGTTAACTGCTTCGTTGACTGTGTGGTTGCAATTGCTGCTGCTGCTTAAAAGGTTTTGGGATTGATAACTGGGCCAGCTACAGAATCTGAATTTGTGCCTGATGTATGACAATTGGCTCACCGCTACATGGTGGGACACATAATGTAACTGATAATATGTGGGAGTATACCTGCTACAGTTCTCTGCCAACCTCGTTGGGGATTAAAGGTGTCATGTTATGATAATAGCAAGTTTTTATAGATCAGAATATTGGTTATAGTAAGTTTACAGTGCCTTTTCTCAAGGATAGGTTCTTCTTAATCTCTTAAAAAACATGGTGATAGACATTAGCAGAAAGACATTAATACAACATTCTGGAAAGTTCGTTTAATTTTTTTGTCTATATTTTTTTATTGTTTTGGAGACATTTCTCATTTAATAGTTCATTACTAAATTTTAGAACAACAAGAACAGCAACAGCAGCAACAACAACAGCAGCAGCAACAACAAAACAAAGAATCCACAGATCCCGCTTCCAAGAAACGTCGCATGGATACAATAAGTGACTGTGTTGCCAGTAATGTGATAGAAATTAGCGATAAGGATGAGCTGGAGGTCTACGGGTCCGATATAAGGACGTCTACTCAATTGACCAGCTATGTTTTTGAGGTATGTTTTAATGTGATTAAGATAAAATACTCAGTGCTTTGAGGTATTAGGGATTCCAAGCTTCATCTTGGGAGCAGCCCTAGAACCTTGGCTGCAACTTTACTATACAACAGTGTTAGGCTTCGAATACGGTATAGCTCTATCAAATGCCCCGTGCGCCGACGGGGAACGTCGCGGCCTGCGCCCGGTACTAACGCGAGGGCGCGGCGCGCAGGTGTGCGACTCGCTGCTGAACATCTGCCCCATCGGCGACGTGTCGATGGGCGAGCCGCAGCTGCTGGGCGCGGAGACGGCGCGGCGCGCGCAGCCACTGGAGCTGGTGGCGTGCAGCGGCCGCGGCAAGAACGGCGCGCTCACCGTGCTGCAGCGCGCCGTGCGCCCGCACCTCGTCACCGCCTTCGACCTGCCCGGTGCCCGCCGCTGCTCATTATAACTACATATTAGTATTATCCTTGCGGTAGGTCATGCCGCTTGTTTCAATTACGAGAAGCTTACTTTAATCACGATGTCACCTAAAGGCGAGCAAGAAGCGAGATATTGCCTAGCATGTATCTATGTACATGCTCGGTAATAGATAATAGTAGGTAGATGGTTGCCTAAAAAGGCTTATTCAGTCTTGTTTTGAATAGTTCAATGCTGTACGATTCAGGAAAATGAGACTTATAGTTAGAATTAGATTGTTTATAAAAGTTGATTTACATCAGACAGTTAAAATCACAACATTATATTAATTAATACCTTCACCTTACATCCACCCTCATTTCAATGGTGTAGAGTAGACCATTATTAATGAGCAAAAGGAAAAAGAACTAGCAGCCTTTATAATAGCTTTAATTGTACAGCAGGATTTTTTCCAATGTGTCCTAGCTACTATGTAATTTTTTAACATACTCTAGAAAATTCCAGAACAGTGCCACTGAACATAATCATAAATTATTTGTTGTTAAAGAAAAATAAACCTTACGTACCATGTTTAACGCTTATAATAGCCTACAGTTACAGTCAGAAGGAGTATTTTTATCACTTATTGATGATATTACATCCCGCAGGTTGCATCGACATGTGGACAGTTATGGGGGAACCAACTGAGACGTCCAGGGAAGCACATAAGGACATGGAAGGAACACATGCATATATGATCCTTACCCAGGAAGACTCTAGTATGGTCAGTTAATAACATAATTGGTGTAGCAAATAAATTTATATGATGACTTCACGCGAGGTCTCTTACAGGGTAGGCAGTGAGCACTGAGTGCTAAATATCTTAAACGACCTGACATGCTTCTTCTCAATTAATCACTGATTCAATTTCATAATGGTTTTATAAAAGTGATTTTTAGAATTTTCATTGTTTATACTCCTCAATTCCTCATAGAGGGATATTTGGCACTCTATGCTCTCTGCCTACCCCGCAAGGGGCCTGGCTTGAGGATATGTATGTATGTATAGTCCTCATTCCTTATTACTATTGTTATATCATGAACAATGATGTACAGATTAATTTCAAACCTATTTTCACTTTTAACATTAAATATTGTCTCTTAGATACTGCAAACTGGCCAAGAGATCAACGAAGTAGATAATTCGGGATTCATGACCAACTCCCCGACGGTGTTTGCTGGTAACCTGGGCAACAACAAGTTCATGGTGCAAGTCACCCTCACCACCATAAGACTTATTCGCAGTGAGTATGAATTGTACTCTATGCATTTCTTTACATACATACATTGAGTATGTTTTTGTTTCATTTTGTTTACCATGAATATTGTTGTCCTATTATTGTTATGATATTACTACTGCTGGTTATCATAGGGACCTGCGTTTGGTTTTTTCATTAAAGTCAATACAATTTGATTTTATTGTGAACATATTTTAAAATGTAATATATCAAATGTTTCAGATGGAGTTTTACTTCAGTCCATTTCTTTAGACTGGACTGCTCGCAGCGCTGCGGTGGCGGACCCTTACATCTGTGTGGTGTCCACGTGTGGTCGCGCCCTGGTGCTAGCTTTGCGAGAGCTGAGGGCCAGGGATGCTACGGTGAGCAAACTGAGCAGATTGACAAGTTTATAATTATATCATCCACACTATGGTCTTTTACTGGATTGGCAGTGAATACTGTGAATGGAGCTGATGCGCTGTATTGTAGCTGTATATATTCATTGATGAAATTGTAATGGTGATGTGGCAAAATTAACAAGTTGAAGCGGCAACATGCAAGCCTCGACGTTCTCACGACCGACAACCGATGGGTAAGAAATGCTATCGAGCGGCTCGGTAAAAGGAGCGCAAGGTCGCTCTCCTGCCGGGTGCGCTGACGATCTGTAGATGAAAATGGGGTTCTGCTGAATTCGGTAGGCCCAGAAACGGGAGATGAGGTGCCGTTTAAGTGACCTTTGTCTAACGGTGGACCTCTAAAGGCCAATGGATGGATGGTTATACCGGGGTTATGTAGTCGCCAACGATATCGGAGGTGGGTCACGGGACATAGCCCCCGCAGCGCGAGGCGCTGGCGGGCGGCTCGCGAGCGCGTGTGCCCGCAGTCGGCGCGGCTGGCGCCCACGCGGCAGGCGGTGCCGCTGCGGCCGCCGCTGCTGCGCGCCGTGCCCTACCGCGACCTCAGCGGCCTCTTCACCGCCGCGCCCGACGCCGTGCAGGTGCGTCTGCCCCTTCGCTTTAGCTCACTCTCCTCTCATTCCTTCTGCTCTCACTCATTCTCCTCTCACTTTTTTAGCCCTCTCTCTCCTCTAAAAACCGTTCATTTGTTACACCGTCTTGGTTATCAGGCACGTTCACCTGTAATTTACGGCTTCAATTGCTGATCGATCGGTGACGATCTGAATCTTTATTTCTTTCTTGTTTAAAGCAGTCCTGTGTTTTCCAGACAGATACATTACTAGAACGATGGATGCCATTCGGCAGAAATTCCTTATATCTGTCCAAATGAGTTCAACAACAATTAATAGTCGAGATTAGAAATTTAAATGTTGAATAAAAAAATCTTTTGTTGCTTTTCTACACAAAACTAACTACTTATATTGTTGAAACAATATGACGTATTATACATATTCAAAAAGGGTTTTTTCCAGCATTATGACATAAATTACTGTAAACATTTATTTAAATTACTAGGTGACCCGGCGAACTTCGTACCGCCTAAAAGTCAATGAATACCCGTTATCAT
>DWTO01001653.1:0-15665 GCA_018244755.1 Jemadia pseudognetus
AGAGGACCGGTCCGAGCACGTGACGTAACATCGACGAGCGCACTCGGCGCGGGCGCAGCGGGCCCAGGGCGGCGGCCACGCGGTCCTCGCTGCCGGTAAATATAAACCGTCGCCCGACCGGTTCCACCGGCCGAGCCGAATTCCATCGGAGTTAGCTGCGTGGAACGTGGAGCGCGGACGACATCTTTACCTGACAGTATTAGAAAATATCAGGGGACTCTAATGCTGCCCGGTAAGATGCGAACCGCCACTCCGTATCGAAGCGTGGACGCCGTCGAGGAGGTCGGCAGCTGTGACACGCGGCGCGATGACGGCGTGGTGGTACGAGCGCGCCCGCGACGATACGTGCACCCAAGAGCAGAGCGCGGAACGGACTGAGCCAGGCCGGCGGCGGCGGCCGGGGGGCGCGTGGTGGAGGCGGCGCCGCGCTGCCGTCCGCCCCACGCCTCCTGCTGCTCAGCGACCCTCGCGCAGCGCCGGCAGCCGCGACCGAACAGCTGAGCGGCCGCTTCGCCGTCACGCTCTCCATGTTACATTGTCGTTATAATATCCTATATATTTTTTAAAAACAATTATAATTGTATACTCAAATGTGCGGATACAATAATCAACAGTTTTCATTATTGACTTTTTAGATAATATCATTATTTGGAGACAATATTTATGTAATAAAATCGCAATAATGAACTCAGATCATTAGTGTATCGAATTATTTGTAGCCAGGCGTAGTTGTTAAATAATAATTTATTGTTAAGTCTGAGTATTACAGGTGAACGTAGACTTATATTGTTGCTGATTAGGTGCTCACATATACTTACATACATATTAGATGATAGCTACAGATTCAGACAAAAGTGCACGGAGGGACAATGTCTTATAACCGAAACGTATTCACAGTGTAAAACGATCTAAAAAGTTGGTTGATTAAAAAATTGGTACTATTGCCCTTAAGTTCGTGAGAAAGGCGGGGAAATAGTGATTGTGCAAATACTGAGGCTGTCCTGAGCAATGCGCGCGCGGCACCTGACTCGCGCGCCGGTACCGGTTGCCACGCAATTAGTTGTCATCACCGCAGTACGCTTTACCTTACGCTCTGTGGAGCATTCGAATGTCATAGCGGGCTCTATCACACCCGTAAAGCGCTTGGAGCGGCAGCTGACATACAAGTTCATGTCTCAGCCTTTTGTCTTGGCAATGGCGCCAATCTATGAATAACAAAGTAATGTTGTTTTTACAATAATAATACAGGGAAGCATCTTAGAAACAGTACCAACGTTTTGGGGATATAAAGCGTAGAGCTATAGTAAATAAAATAAAATCGACTCCCATCTAGATCTATATAGTATGTCGAGTACAGACTGAAACCATGATCTGTTCTGATCAGCGATGTTGTAAATGTATCATCACGCCTGTAATCCCCGAGGAGGTAGGCAGAGGAGTGTGTTACACTTCCACGTTTCACCAGTTACGTTTACATCCCGCTATGGAATGGAGGGTGAGCCTATATCAATACAGTAGGTATTTTTAGTAAATGTTCAAATGAATAAAGTCAATCTGAACTTACGCTGTGCAGAGGCTGTGCTTTGCTTATGAACTACTTATACCTATACACCTCCAAATATTTGCGGGAATGATAATAATTTTACAATTGGACACAGATAAAATGCTCTTAGTACGATTACTACGTGTTTATACGATTAAACACACCCAACCCCGCAATTGAAGCCCTCGAGCGTCCGGTCCACAACCCCCTCGAGAAACAGGCCCGTCAATTAATTTAACATAACGAACTGCATTCCTCTGCCTGCCTCTTCGGGGATTACAGGCGTGAAGTTACGTTATAATGAACCAAACTGCAACACTGTTATGTTTATATAGGAAATAATACGTATTGATCAGGTCTTAAAAAAATGTTCCCGAACACGTTTATGCGCGACGTCGTTTAGTTCTACACACACGGTCATAATATTACTTCGTGATTCGAATATATTCGCTGTTGTTGGCGGTTTTTCATTACCACTGTTGCACCAATCTAGCCTTCGCCTCTCAGACATCCATTTCCATTGTCCACGTCAACGTGGTGTGCGCCGTGCGCGTTAAGTCTCATTCATGCGATTGTCAGAAAAGAAAATTGAGTGAGTTTCATTGGGTAGACATTTTAATTTTGTTTAGGTACGTTACAATGTGGCTGGATGCAAAGAACTGAAGATCGAGCTCAGTAGCGTGCTATTGGAGAGGCCTATGTCCAGCAGTGGACACGAAATAGGCCGATGAGGATGACGTTACAACAGTTAATTCGTTTTACTGTTCTCATTAAAGACGTACTAAATGCGCCAACACTGAAATTATCTAAGCAAATTGTCATAGCAAAAGCTGAGAGTTATTTCAGAATCAAATAACTTACGATAAGCTAGTCTATTTTTTGAAGTAATAAAGTGTATAATATAGTTGCAAAATCTGCTTACCTATATTAATTTCAACGCATTACACCTTTATAGGTGCAAAATTAATTCCTCATGAATAGTTGGACAAGAACCAAATTAGCATCACTAACATAATTTAAGTAATTATTTATGTTAAGTACCATGCATTTAATTGTTGTATAATTACATTCGTAATTTCATATAGATAGAGCGTAGACATTGAAATGAAATGAGAAATGCTGAGGCAAAAATCTATTAAACATAACAATATCTTTTAACTTTTAAATTAATAACAATATTAGGTACATGTATGTATGTACGTTCGTAAAGCACAAACTGTATGGAGGTGGTGAGGTCGGCGCGCAGACACCGCAGGTGCGGAATACTGGACCGGTTGTCGCTGTTCCTTCCAACTATAATAATGTAACATAATACATCCCAGAAATATATTGCCATTCCACCCGCCACTTCTACATACAACAAATTAAGCTATAATATCATTGAATTATACGACCTGCTTGTGCGTTATAAGCTTTTTGAATGATTGTAACATATTGGTCATAGCCTCATAGTCTTTTGGTCTAATGGTGAGTAAAGATGACTGCTGACCCGGGCTTGTTTGCCAGTTCGATGCCCACGTAGGACAAACATAAGCACGTCATTTCATAAGCACGAGTATTTTTTTTGTATCTTGGTGTAAATAAAGTAGACAAGTATGTAGGTACTCTATCAGATGTTCGGTAAACATGGCACGAAAATACTTTATACAATGCAATGATAAGTATTAGTTTGTTCTCGTAAATGAAAAATGGAAGGAGGTTCCACTGCTACTCTGTATATTGACGATACTCTGGCGGAGACCAGGCCGGCTCATAAGCATGCACAGAAAGTTGTAATTGAAATTGAATTATTGCTTACTTTATAAGTATGCTGGTAGGCACGTCAGCACTATAAATATGACGGTTGAAATGTAAAAAGTAATTATTTTTTTCCCATCTGACTTTATCGTTGCACTGCTGAATATTGGCGGTTCCATCGTGCCACAACATTGAAACCTCTGTACTTTTATCCGGCCACTAAACAACTGATTTTTAAATGGTTTTATAATTATTTTTAAAGTAACCAATTACAACATGAACAGTGTTCGTATACATAGGGCAATATGTCGGAGTGTGTATGCTCAATGAACTGTGACTATCCCGAGAGGCAATACGTTGTATGTGATAAACACGGGATCTGAGTATTCTATTTTTAAATTACACTTAAATGGGTACATTACCGTTCCATTGTTGGTCTCGTATCATTTGTTATATTTACTAACGACTTTTATCTTAAGTGACATATTGCTCTACCTAATAGTTGCAGTCATTGTTGATGACGTGATTAAACTAATTGGGATGACGATTATTTTCAAATAATTAATTTCAGTAAAGTCAGTTTATTACACTAATAAATTATATATTGATAACAAAGTTCAATTGAACTAGTAAAATAATAAAATTGTTAATTTATAACGAACGCATTCTCCTGAACTTAAGAAATTAATGGGTAATTAACGTGAAAAAATATTTTTAGATTTTCTTCACATCTTTTGTCATAACAGGTACTCATTCGACGGGAGTTAATCTAATGCGTTTTAAAATACGCGAGCTGAAGTTTTCTCATAATACTGTAATTATAGCCCTATAATCATAGCAGAGAGACACAATTAGCAATAAACTAGATGTTTATATTCTGTAATTAGCAAGTAAGAGTAACACTCTATTGAATGTTAATAAAGAAAGAAATAAATAAAGTTATAACCATGTATAAAGTTTATATGTATGTATAAGTTGGTAGCGCGTAGCGTCGCTCACTAGATACTGGGGCGCCGAATTCCCCAATAACACTTACATTTAAATACGATGAAAGCAGACGTCATCATCAGCTAGTATCGGCCCATTATTGTAGATGTAGGCATCTTCAATAGCTACTGAGTTGGAGGTTCAACTCTTCGAATCAAACCACTGCTAGCCATTAATGGCCTTGTTTTAAATTCACTGCAGCGAGAGAGTGCTGTGAGCAGTGAAGAGCAAAGAAAAGCGGTTCGACTTATTTTCTAAGCATTGAATATAGTATTGTGAACCATAATATGTAAATGATTGTATAAATGGTTTCAACGACAACATACGCAACAAGCACGCGCAGTGGATACCGGCGCGCGCCGGCCGCAGGCGGCAAAGGTCGCGGTTGCCCGACGCTCCTCGTGAATAACAATGTACACTACACTACATTCGATAACAGACCTTTTCTCCACCACACAAAGATCAAAATCAGCGGTCGCTGCGCTGTGGTTCCCTAAATAAAAATCTTAAATTCATATTAAGTACCCGCGCTTGAAATTCATTAGAGTTACAGCTACACAGGTAGGTACGTGTGCCGCAACTGCGACGCTTGCGTTAAAATACTTTCGTGTTTGTATTGTATGCTTCTAAATTCATGTAATGATAGTTATGTCTTATACAGATATACACCCAGTGCATTCGACACGACTGTAATATTCGTAGGTGTAACTTTCGGAGGTTAGTAGGTACCTGTTTTATCTAAACGTATTGTATCCTGTACACGTCCAGGGGGACGAAAGTGAAATGTTAATAACGCCATATGAGCGAGCACATATGTAAATATGATATACTCGTATGTGCAGCATGACCGACTTCGTTTCAACGTATTTCATTAAATTTATTAAAAGAGGCAGTAACATTAATCATTTCTACGAAACTAATTTAATTACTTAAGCCTTTTCAGTAACGACACCGCTGTGGTTCACCACCGATGACCACTGCTGACGTTACGTACACATATTTCTCTCATTAATTTATATGTTGCATTAATGAATTATACACTGATGAGTTTAAAATATAATTGATACATTCACAGGGACGTATCGCCATTGTTAGATGCTATAGTTTTAAAAATCAAGAGTTTTCGCATCTTTTAATAAATACATGTAGGTATACATTAAAATATTAATAAGGTTACACTTTGATACCCGTGCAATAATTAAATATATGTAAAAAATTTGATAATATTTCTACAAAACTGTCTTGTTATGAATGAAGTTAAATCAGATTTTCCAAATTAAAATAATAATTAATAAATGTCGATAAATAAAAGAAATAAATATAAATTGTAAGAATTATACTACCTGTATAAATTGTAAGAAAAAAATATCTTTCAACAGATTACAATTAATTGTAATCTGTTCAAAGAATTAAAAGTTAAAATTGTGCTATCTCTTTAAAAAAACTTGTATATTTCACTAATGAGGTCATTTTAAAGATACAAATAATTTTATGTAGAGACAAGTATAGTAGTATCAGTTCTATTATACAAATATATTCAATATGTTGTGTAGTAGCCTACGGTGCAAGCCGGGTTGTTTGTCTCACTCAGGCTTTCCCGGAGGACTATGGCACAGGTTTCTTTAGGAAAAGCGCGAAGAGGGTTCTTATTCAAAGCCGGCCACGCTTTAGCCACTTCTCGGGTGTTGCATATTTATCTTAGGCGATTGTGACTATTTATGTGGTAGCGCAAGAGTATAGTTACTCTAATTTTAAATGCATACAAACAAGGCGTTTAGTAACATTACTTTAGATAGTGTTAGTAATGTTATTTTTGTATACCTATAATATAAGCTTTAATATCTGGTTTATATGGAAATGTAACAATGTAACCTCACCCCTGTAATTCTCGAAGAGATAGGTTGGGGGCTGTAATACATTCCCATGTTACATCACATACGTTTATGTCCCCTCATGTAATAGGGGATGAACCTATTGCCATTACCAACTTATTGCCTGTGAATAAAGATATTTGAAATTTTTGAAATTTTAAATATTTGTTTAAATAAGATGAGATCTGGATCAGAGAGACCGAAACGACGTTATTCGAATCTGTCGGATTATAAAAATATAATGTATCAATTAATTACAAAAGTATCAGCTTTTATTACCGGTGAATACAAATGTTAGAATCAATTATTTGGAATTTTTACATTTGTCTATAATGTTTGGCAGCAAGCTTATAGTCCTAAACCCAAGCCTAGTTTAAGTTGCAGGAGGCTTAGCTACACTTGTATTATAAAGCATGGGCCAGATTTAATTGTGATCACAAACACTATATGCTCTCTTCCAAATCGAAACACGAGTTAATGCTTATGTTGATACACATGTCGACTGTGGACTAAATCACCTTATTGTGTGAGGAAACTCGTGTTTGACCGATGATTTGCTCATGATGTGATATTTTCATTCAAGCGTAATAATAATTTAATTAAAACAACTGCGATTTATAACGACAGCGAGCGTACATTCTGTGGAATCAAGCTGGAGGCGAGATGATAAGTTATATTAAGATGGGTAATCGCGCGACCGCAACCCTCACCCGCACCTCCGGCCCGCGATATCGTATCGCGGATCCTTCTCTCCACCAAACAAAGTCAATATTTTAAACATATGTATCGTGTTAACAACGTTATATGTTGTTGGACATATCCACACATGACCATCAGATCCCAGAGCAGGGCTGCAGAAAGCCTGTGTTACGGTAATTGGCAGGTTAATAAACAGCATAATTATATAAATATGCGCTTATAAAGGTAGGATTTTTAGACGCAGACATAGAATAAATACTAGTGCTCATTACGTAAATGTTTGTCTTGGGTGCGAACCGATCCACGGTTTCCGTCGCATTGTCACTCGTCAAGTTCTCTAACCATTGGACAGGCGTGTTTTACGCTCAATTTTCAGCAGGTTTATGTGGCATGGAGTAGGTGCTGAGTCAAATACTATACACATACTAAAATATAGACTTCGAGCTACTGCTGGGAATTTCAAGTAAAAACAACTGAATAATGTTTTGCTTATCCCAGAAATTAAACCCAGGACCTTATTCAGCGTTTGCGCTTGCAATCCCTATACCACCGAGTCAGTCAAAAAATAGTTTATTTTTACTGTGGAGGTAACGTTATTGTACCGGTTTGAAGCTCGATTTAATAGATAAGGATCAGCATAATAAATAAATTAATAATATTAAATCAATAATTAAATGCTGTCCTAACGTAGAATTGGTATTGTAAGCAGAGAAGTAATATTGTACCTATATTGTAGGCGGAGGAGTGTAGCACTGCTACTTTTCATCTGTTTGTTATGGAACATGGAACAGGGAGTGAGGTTATTTCCAGACAGCGGTCTCAAGTCCACATTCTCTGGGAATTTCAAGTTAGAAACACCCCTTGATACTTCGCCTTACCCGATGATAGAAGTGATAGAACCCACATTGACTGGATCAGCAGTCGCACTTACAAGCATTAGTCCAACGATAGTAAATTTTTCACGGTTCTAGTCATGAAAATATAATTTATATATTGCGGTCATTGCAGTTAATTTAAAAATTGTTAGATGTATATTTATATTCTCTACGACGTTTACAGCTACTTCCTCTATTAGAAGGTTTTCTTGAAGATTATATGAGTATAATGTTGCATATTAGCATAGAAATGTAGTAAAGTACCGTTAATTTTGTTTCTCTAATTGCAGTGAAGGTCAGATGTATTAACTATCCGTTTAAATTTCTAAATAATTTATTTCAATATACTTAAATACACCAATCAATGGTTAAATGTTTATATATACCTACACATCTTCACGCTAGGTCCCTTACGGGGTTAGAATAGACTGCAGAGCCAAATTGTTAACCTTAGAATCCCACGGGAACTGTGTTTATCTACATTCGCATTGTATTGTCGCATTGTTATCTGGTTTCTTATTTTTTCATCAGCCATAATTTATCACAAATGTTCATCAAACACTAAATGCTTCTCATTTTATTCCAATTCCCAAATAGCGTTAAATGCATTTGCCTTAGTTGCCTGCCAAGCCTCTCTAAGATCCTAAGGATACCCTATAGCCCTATAGGTATCTAATAAATTTATAGACTGTATTAATTACAAGATTAACGAAAATTAAATTTCTTTATTTTAGATTCTCCTTGCATTTGTTCAGTGCATTGTAAATATTCACTCTTGAAAAGGACAATATGCTTTTCTATATCTCTTTTATAAAGTTGTAACATGAGTTTGGTACATAGGTAATTAACTAACATCATTTGTCTTGTTTTTTTTGTTTTGATTTTAATATGTAAACGGTTTCAAATGTAGGTAAGTAAAAACGATAAATTGGTAATACGTAAATAAAATGTCTTTTGATATTCATAAAACGCATTCAGAAAAGTATTCTTTTATGTTCCTATATGTCGTACAAACTAGTACCTAAAGACGGTTATAACAGAGAGGTCCTGGATTCAAATCTCAGCTCGGGCACTACCTTATCGGATTTCTCTAACTTAGATTTTTTAGTAGTGGCTCGGAGTCTGGATATGTGCCCGGTGTATGGCAACAGGCTCACCTATAAAACAGGCACTATAAAACAAGTAGTATATACGAAATTAGTAAATGAAAGTGTGAGTACCTATATAATTAAGTATAACAATCTAAATTGAGCATTACTAAGGTTACACTCTTTTTTGTTAAGATCTCATGATTAAATATAATGAGTTAATTATTCACGTACTTAACGAATTATCTTCGCAATTTTTTCGTTAACATAACCAAAGAATTTGATCTTATTTATTCTCTAAGAGTATCATGTAACATTATAGAATAAAGTGCCATCTAGCGGAATATCGGTAAACTATGCACTTATACTCGAACTGTAATGATAAGTCATGTAATGTTATTCTCAACTCATAGGGGTCGGGAGCAACATTTTGTATTAATAATTAAATATGAAAATAAAACACTATTATAGCGATAGGTCTCAAGGTATAAAGAACTGTCTTATTTTATTTAACAATAGGTTCGCGTTTAATTGTAATCTTACCTGATGGAAACGAGATGCAGCCTATTATACAGCTCGCTTACCCAGAATCTAGAAAGTGCCTATTCACTCTAGTGTTCCATAATTTCAGGTTAAATAATGCGTATGTTTGAATAATCTGGGCTGAAGTATTTGCAAAATCGGACTTCATAAAAGGGGTTTTCAAAATATGTACCTACCGCTCTAATTATAAATGTTCGTGTACAACATAAAATCATGCTTGTAATCGTTGAAGAGGTAGGCCCATTAGTGTAGTACCCTCCCATGTTTCACCAGATACATTTTTATTGCCTATTATTGTCATACATTCTTCCTGTATTCAACTCAAATTTCCCGTATTAGTCAAAAGATGGCGATATTAGCATGAATTTGGTTTGCGTTAATTCAGTGTTCATGTAAGTATAAAATTCACGATGAAACTATTTATAGGCTACATCACATGTAATAAAATGTAGGAATGCAGGTAATTCCACTGTTTTGCAGTCTGTAGCAGAAACGGTTAAGCGATCCGTTTCGTCCTGTTCAGAGGGATGAGGATGGTATCCCGCTGTCTATACTTCCAATGGTAGAACGGAGCTGGTGGAACCAAATTATCATATCAGAAACAGAAATGCATATAATAAATACAAATGTGTATGTAAAAAATATTGCATATTTTTCACAAGCAAAGAAAAATATTTAACAATAATTAACATTTCAGATTCTCTTTGTTGTATTTCGATATTCATTCCATGCGACCATATTTATTCATCGAAATACATACTGAAATAACATTTTGTGTGTTCTTTCGAGTGAATTTAAACATATATGTACATTAGACAATGTCCAAGATAGATATTTACAAGTGCATTTGTTCGAGCGAGTGAAATCGGGTTGGTTCCTTGAATACACATACGAGTATGTATGTATATTACAGCTGGTAGTTTCTTCGTAGGAGTGCCCACGTGTGTTAAGTGGTGTCAGCAGTAAATCTATCAAACTTAAACATAATCCTTTAATGTGAAGCGGCGCGAGGCATCGGGAGGTCTGCCGGTACAAACGAATGATAAATAGAGCGAAGGCTTGAAGGGAGTTTCGTAGCTACTAGTACACTTGCCCAAACAGTGGTTCTCAAACTTTAGCTCGAGTTCCAGTGCTCTGTTTACTAGTAACAAAATACAAATGTGTACTATTTACTGTTGACTATAATAGTATGCATCGCAGTACATTATGTGCAATGCAAAATTTTCACCCATCCTTTTATATTCGCACGTACTACTCTTCTAATATGTATATCACTTGAGAAGGCTCTTCTTGAGAAATCTGCTGTCAACAACACGTCTTAAATTTAAAATATGTATTTTTTAGAATATAAGGATATTATAGTTAATGTCTTATGTAATATTGAAGTAAAGCGTAATGTGTACCTGTTTAAGATAACCCTGCCTTTAAAAAAAAGTTTAAGTTGTCAATCTATCACTACAATCGACATTTAAAAGAAAAATTTGAGCATCTGTATTTTTCCACAATGTGAGATAATGATGAATGTGCAGTATTATTTTTGATCAACCGTCGAACGGAATCGAAAATATCTTGGGGATTGGGAATAGAAATGAATAGCAGAGCTCGACGCTATTTTTCATGCGAGAAATTCTTAAGAATTTTCTTGAATTATCTTTTATTGTACAAAAGTATCGAAAAACAGGCTGACGTCATATCACGATAAATGATCATCGTTACCAATAGTAACGAACCTACATATAAGTTTCCAATAGCTTAGTGGTTAAAATTTTGACGTCCGACACCGGGACGTAAGGATCGAACCTGTCATGAATGTTCGATTATTCAAATCTATGGTGGTTTCAAATTTAAATTTCACTCACTATAATTGTGAACTCTTCTAATACGTATAGAGAGTATTAATCCACATGTGATTTGAACGTAGTTATTTTCCGCCTTAATCGGGAAACGCCCGAATCCAATAGCGGAATGAGACAAATGAAAGATTCTTTAAAGCCGGTAGAAAATATCCAATGGGTGACAGTGGCCATGTATGACTGCTATTTGCTGCTTTACTATTCCCGGTGCCTAAAAACGTTGATGATGTTGATGTTATTCAAAACATGCCCTTCAATTTTACCTTCGAAAAATTCTATGTTACAGCGTTCTAAAGATCAAGACGCGAATAATATATCATGTATGATATACGACAAAATAGTAAATGTTAGAAGACGACACGAGGAATATTTACGGAGGCGGAGTGCTTGACGGATGTGGCGCCTGCCTCCTTACTTTCCCCAGTCATAGCCACTAAAGGAGACATTTTCACACTGTAATACTCGAGCAGAGCGGCTTATGTAATATGGGAAAAATGGACACGTAATATGTTACGAGCACGAACACAAATAACGAAAATATCTTAGATTTTGTCCACGTCGCTCGCCCCTTTTGGAATTATTCTAAGGGTGGTTCACTTCGTTGTAATACAAAACAGACGTAATATTATGTTATATCATGTTCGAAATGGAATAATATACTATAGTATATAAGTTATTTAATAATAAGAAAAATATTATATGTATAGTACTTAATAATATTATTTAATAATAAGTAATTATTGTTCTTGCAACGGTTTTGTGCAATATATCGACTCCTTCTATTAACGACTGTCAGGACTATGCCATTTTAGAGCAAGCGACGTCATCAATAGTCGTGAATAGTTAGAGTAATTATATATTTATGAGTTAAAACATCACATACGAGTTTGTATGCTCCGTAGTTTACACGGTATACGATCACATAATCTAACAAAGGTTACATGCGGTAACAGATTTGCTGGCTAATGAATGTCTCTCCGAGTGACTCCTGTAGAAAGGTAAATATGTTTTTTTATTCCTTACTCCTGTATTGCGAAGTAGCGGCTACTTCAACTTAATTGCTTGTTTTTACAGGACCCACTCTCATCGAATTTCCTCATTATATCAGTCCTTTGAGAAAGTGAAGAGGTCCAAGTGATAAAAACAATGGAGTACAGTACATCTACTATCTGAATAAAGTCCTATTGCCCAGTGTGTAAGGTCCAAAATTGCTAGTGAAATTTTACAAGGATTCATTGTTATTATACCAAGGAAGGAAACATTGACATTATTTGAATGAATTCCCAGAAAATTATGTGCACACCCTACAGAAGCCCGGGAACTTCGTGGACATTATTCAGTGGATAAAAGGGTACGAAATATAGTCAGAGTACATATAACAAGTATATTTGTCAGTTTGTGGAAATGTAATGTTTAAAGGTTTTAAGTATGCACAGTGCATGTAAGTGCGTTAGTTTTACTTTTTTAAGGTCATGCCTGGTAAATATTTAAAAATAACATTGTAGAATATTTACTTCACGGTTTCTAGGAGGTTTTCAATAGCAGCCTCGGTGCGTAGTACTCAATTAGGGCGACCGCTTGCGCGCGACGTGAACAGCCTACTCAGCGTTCCAGGAGTGTAGAGCGATGCTTAGACTAATAATTGTTTAGTGTAGTCAATTTAAAGTTCTTTTTCTTACCAACTTTCACCTCCGTTAATTTTTAATTTTAAAACTTTATTGTTTCACGATTTGTTATAACACGCAACATATTTGCTTAAAAGAAGCAGCCTAGAAATTGGCTTTACCACCATCAGTTTTATCGAAATACATTGCTTTGTTCAAGAGTTATGGTTATCGAAAAATTTCGAACAAACCTTTTTTCTTTAAACAACTTGTAAATTTATTTATCCAATGTAGGTATTATCTGCAAAACTGCATCAATATTACGTTTTTTAAATAGGTTCATTCGTTTGAATCGTTTATGGTTGTTGTAAAATAAAGATGAAGTTCTTTTTTAAAATAACTTCGAAATTATCCACGTGACACACGAAACAAGAACATGGCGGAACATTCCATGAATGGCGTGCAGGGTTAGTCCCTTGTACCTAGCTATATGCACTTTGCTGAAAAAGTTTTGTATAAGACGGTAGAAACGCAATGAGCACTACTTATCGGGGTTCACGAAACTATTTGTAACTCGAATATTTCCATACATTACGTTGATGTATTACGAGTCTTATTTTCCACAAGTCGTGCGTGTGAGATTAGATTCGTGTAGATGTATCAAGTTTATATAAAATGCGAAATTCTGTTCCAATTACGAGTGGACATTTTTCACGTAGGTACCTAACTTTTTTTATAAAACAAATGAGAAGCTATATTTACACCTTGAGTTATTTAATGGTGCTTGAAAGGTAGGGTCAAATCTTCGTTCTATGGTTTATTTAAGATTGTATGTTTTTATTCAATACAGATACATGTATACTAGGTAACTATTAGGTTGCGGGTACCGGTAGGCGATCGAAGCCTCGTTGGTCGTGTTGGTTGTAAGGGCGACAGCCGATCAGAAGGTTTTGAGTTCAAATCCCAGTTTGGACGCTATTAGATTTTCTAGTAGAGGATGAGATTCTGGATGTGTGCCCAGGGTACGGCAATAGGCTGACCACCTATTCATAGTTGGACATAAACGTAACTGGTGAAACGTGGGAGTATTCTACACAACTCTGCATACCTCTTCGCAGATAACAGACGTGATGTTACGTAGGTGGTGGGTAGCGGCAGGCGGACGAAGCAGTTGGATGTGCCTAGTCTTAATATACCTACAATATGAATTAACTAAACAATAAAATTAGAGTACAATTATTCGTGTACTTTTGAGGATCTCGAGAGAGCTATCTACCAAATCTCTTCGTTGAAAACATTAATAATAGAATAACGTCTATCGAAGTGAATTTACTTTTGTGTTGCTAAATTATTCGTAATTTGTGCGTGTTGAAATGAAAAACACTATAGATTTTTGTGCCAAGTTCGGTAAACATTACGTAGAATACTGCTATAAAACTGGTTGTAAATATTTATTTCACGCAATTTTGCCGATCTTCGTTGCTTCGTCCTCATCAGTTCGTTGCTATCTGTATAGAATTTCGCTAATATAAATTCTCAAAGTTACATCAGCCGTATCTTTGAATATATTTGATATTAATACTATTATATCATCACGCAAGTTGGCTTATGTGGTAGGCGGAATGTACCAAGGGCAAATATTGCACCCTTGCCCACCTACACTCTTAATACACGCACGTTAGCTTCCAAAACTTCTGACCATCTTATCAGCCTGTACATCATTTAATTAATCAATATTCGTCTTATGAATAATTCTTGAATTTTTTATTCAAGTTATTCGTCTCCCTTCCATTCCTATGTAAATAGAGTGGTTGGGATCTATAGGGTTAGCTGACTTCGGTCGCGCTCAAGTTCATTACTGGTCGTTTGTTTGCTAATATAGTTAACAATTTCAAATATCTTGCGTTTCTCTACAATCCATTCGACATACTGCGACTAATGTATGCGTTGTGTTCACACTATTTACAAAGTATACAAGTTTCAATTTGCCATATTCGATCTTATTTTATTATTGTTATTGGTTATTGTTATTAGTTATTGGTAATATGGTAATTAAGAAATAACAATTCTATTATAGTCTTCTATTTCATTCTGATATAAACAAACCAATAAATCCTGAATATACGTATAACGTATCTTGTAATATTCTATAAACGCTTTCCAAGGTGTCCTTGTTTACCGTCAATTACTATTAATATTTTCAATGTGTTAATGGGTACTACATAGTTGAGTTGATGGATAAGTTGGAATGGTAGTGGTGTAACTCACTTCAGAGTGTCAGAGCGTCGCTGCTGCTATGACACTGGAGTGACAGTGAAGTGAGTTTAGCATACGTGCTAGGCGTCAATCCAGTGTAGGGACTCTGTATCACACGTTTGTCATTAAAAATTTACATGTCCTGTAGTGTGTTGTATAGAGTTCAGATCGTTCAATTACATTTTTCGTATATAACTTGAAATTAATAAAGGAGAGAACTAAAAACAAATCACGTCAGTCACGATTTAAATTGCCAGCTAAAGCTTCCCATTATGGATAAAACTTGATTGTGTTACCATTAGCGATAGAGACAATTGTAAGGAAAACATATTGGTGTCGCGGCGATGAGGAAACTTATTGTCGTGTTTAGTTATGTAAGCTGTCTCGTTGGTCGTGGTGGTTGTAAGCGCTACTGCCGATCGAGAGGTCCTGGGTTCAAATCCCGGATCGGTTACTATTAGATGATTCTAACTTAGATTTTCTAATAGTGGCTCGGAGTTTGGATATTTGTTCGGTATAGGGCAATAGGCTCACCTATTCCACAGTGGACCGTAAAAGTAACCGGTTAAACTATTGCCTATCTTATCGGGGATTACAGGCGTAATTTTC
>DWTO01001654.1:0-15659 GCA_018244755.1 Jemadia pseudognetus
AACTGGTGAAACGTGGGAGTGGTTCTGCATTCCTCTGCCTACCTCTTCGGGGATTACAGGCGTGAAGTTACTATATTGAAACGTTGGTAGACTGCAGTCAAAACGTTAGTCACATAGTATAACTGATAACCTTTTTTCAGTGCATAAAGATCCTTACGAAAACATCTATTGTGTTATAGACGGTTACAAGGAATTCATTATGATCCCACCCACTGATTTACCCTATGTTCCCTATAAGAGATATCCACAAGCGGAGTTCAAGAGGATACAGGATGATTGGAAAATAGTTCCTATAAATGAAGATAACAAAGCGGGTGATGATGATGAACAAAACAGTGATGTAAAAAATCCTGAGCTGCCATGGATATGTATTGGTAGGTGTCTTTCGTTTTTTTCATTTAACTAGAATAATCATAGCGTTTTTGTGTGGCTAAATACATACTTCCGTTTGTAATAACCCATCTACATAAGGGGCTCACGTATACATTATCTGTTTACATCCGAAATAATAATTGCGCTGAATGTTTTATATTCATATGAAATAGTTATATATAATTAGATTTTACACTCTGATAACTTCAGATATCTTAAATACTGTTTCTCATATTCAAAATACTTTTCCTGTAAAACTGCATGTGTAGACTGTACTGTGTGACTGCATGTGTAGGTATTTGTTTATTTAACCTTGTATTGACAGAGCACACCATTAACACTGGAATTGCTATTCTTGTTAGGCTAAAGAATGTACCATAGTTTAAATTAGGGTGCATTTTCATTGGTCATTGGAGTCCGCAAGGGGAGTACAGGCCATTTCTGTTTAAGCATACCAAAAGGCCTGCATGTTGTAATAGTTTGTTTGATGTTTTTTCAATGTTGTGTTCAATAGTGGCGCTGACCATCCTGCCGTGATATACCAATTAATTTTAAGAGTAGAAATTTTTTTCTGACCTACTGAAGAAGAAATTATTAGCTTTACTAAAAAAATTTTTTTTAGTTTCATTGGTTGTTCCGTATGCGGGGAATTTCCGTATGCTGTATATCGACTTAAACATTGTCGGCGCACTTCCATTAGTCGTTATCCCGTATTGAAATGAAAATGGGCCATTATGTATTTATATGCTTTTATTTCTTTTTAGATCCTCTAAAACCTGATCTATCTAAATATCCACAATTCGTAAAGGCTCACACATACAATATTCGACTGAACAAAGGTGATTGTCTATACCTGCCCAGTCTATGGTTCCACCACGTGATGCAGAGTCACGGCTGCATCGCCGTCAACTATTGGTATGATATGGAGTTTGACATAAAATATTGTTACTTTAAAATGTTAGAGACGTTATGTAATAAATATTGATTTTAGAAGAGAAGTTGTATTATTATCTGTATTAATATATTAAAGCTGAAAGTATGTTGTTTGTTCGCGCTAATATCTAAAATTTCTACTTGGATTTCAAAAGGGTAAGACAAAAAGAGTATGATGTGAATTCAGCAATTTGTAGACGGAGTGAAGTGTGCTGAGTAGAAGATAGTATTTTTTACAACAGTAATCAATGAAACTGCTGTATAGTAAACCTTCATCTAAGTCCATCCATCTCCATCTCTAGTCCAATACAATCTAGTATATCCTACTATCATAATTATCTACTCGAATAACTTATGGCGCTTTAAAATTTACCCTCTTGCGATAGTAGCGCCGCCCTAATTTAACGCATTCTGACGGACAACTTTTCATACATGTAGGTAGTTCTATATGTATAGTTACCTGTACACCCATAGACAGATCCGAAAATTCACACACACTGGAAAAATTTGCACAAACGATATACGATGGATAACTTAAGCTGGAAAATATTACATAAAATATTGTCAATACTAAATGTGCTGTAAGTTATCTATGAATTCTTTGAAATCCACAATCTACAAGGGTAAATATCGCAGGACACAGTTAGTTAAATAAAACTAAAATATGTAGAATAACTATTTATTTCATGCTACGATTATGATATAAGAATTCTCAGGTTTTCCGAATAGTGAAACAGCACTAGGCAATTTAGTAAAGTTGCTTGCATTCTTGTAGAGTTACTTCGATACTGGGTCAATAGTTTAACGTTCTGAAATAAATGACATTATTTGACATTGACAATTACGCTCAATCTAAATATTCGCTTTTATCGGTATGACCAGAGATATTCAACTTAAAAAAACACTTAATGGAGATATTTAGAATAGGAGGTTGAAATTTAAATTGACGGGCTTAGCGTTGGTACTGATTCTTTGTTTACTTACTTCATGTAAGTATCATATATTGATGTTTTTACTATTCATTGTAAGAAATGTTGTTGACAGTAGGTAATAATTCACTAAAGATTCTAGCAAAACAAAATAGTCTTTGAAAGTTTCGTAGTTTTCAATTCAAATTTTATAGGATCAAAGTTTAATTGTATATCACTCAAAATTCGGATAAAAATTCATCCTCGGCATAATGTTTAAGTCATCGCTGCGTTCTTCTAAGTAAACAAATACACGATGACTTCACATTTTTGGCGCGCGTTTTCGATACCTGAATAGGCACTTCTAGATTTCTAGATATATGTGCTACATCCTACGCTCCCGATTACCATCAGACGAGACTGTAGCTAAAGGGGAGCCTATTGGTAATAAAATAATATATTAAAATGTATGTAATGACAAATTACCCATGGATCTGGGTAAACGTTGACCCTGGGTGTGATGCTGACGTTTTTGCAAGCACCTCTGGGTGAACACATGCCCACCGTGTTCATGGATACGCAGAAATCGCCGGGACTCCAAGCACGAATCACAGCCGGCTTGCAACTCTTGTCTTTGCACAAGTTTAGCGTTACGTTTGCTGCAGGAATGTTGCCGAGAATGTATTTTTCATAAAAAAACGTAAAAATTACAACAAAATATGAACTTATTTGTTTCCGCCATAAAATTGTTCACCGAACACATTGAAAATTTTAAAGTTTCGTACATTTGAAGAAAACAAATCAGTTGTTCCTGAAGGAACACACTTTGGAACATTCTAAAATCATATCCAAAAGCATAATTACAGCAGCTATGTCAAGTTTAAAAGGAAAGTATTACATAGGCATATTAACTGGTTGACATTAGTTCACACGCTCTCGAAGGCGATACATATCAGCGCCTGATCTCAAATGAAACAACAATCCTAGTAGGATATTAGATATGAATGACAATTTTGTATTAGCATGGTCATCATAAACCAGCTGTAGGACCCAGTGGTTTCTTCTCGAAACTGCTTTATGTTATAATCTGAAAAGTCGGTGAAACGCAGATTGGTAGAATTCTTATATCTTAGAGAAGATTACGTAGAAAATTATATATAAATTATATAATAACGTTATAAGTTGATAGTAATGAAGTAATTGGAAAATGAATAGGTTTAATGTAATTTAAATCTTATTTTTATCTTTTTAGAACGTAAATAATTTTACCATGGTATTGAAAATTACTCACGTCCTCTAAGATTCTCGCCGGGCCATTCTTCGGGTAACTGGGACTTTAACAAAGCGTCTTGCGCTGCGAACTCTGCCGCTACACATTGACCTCTCTGCTTACCGACTGACGGCAGTTCACAACAAATACCACACCTGTGCTCCTTGCCGAGCTGCCCACCCTTTTTTTGAACAGTACAACGTAAACATTATTGAACAGTACAGTACCTACAATATTGAGCTTATTGAATGGTGATATTGAATAATACAACGTCTACAATATTGAACATTATCATGAACAGTCATATTGAATAATTGAATTGAACAACGTCTACAATATTAAACATTATCATGAACAGTGATATTGCACTTGTTGAGTTAATTGAAGAGTGATATGTGAGGCACCAGAATAGTGTCCGTTTGAAGCCACTACAATATACTATAAATTATCACTAACCATGCAGCGTCAAGAAGAACTAATATTTTTTTTATTTAACAGTTTCGTAACACGATCTGTGTTAACGATTTGAAATATTGGCGTAATTTATAAGCATGCCGTGAGCAGCTGTTAAATACAAATTCACAATGTACGATTTTAATATAACATAGAATATTACAATTTGGTTAAAGTATTTTTCGTGGCCCCCTGTGCAAATAATATAGGTACAGTTTCAGTTTAGTAGAATTAAGGCGATGTGAAAAATTATAATATTCGCTTATATTAGTTATTCTAATCGTTAAAAAATTAATTGAAAGAATCTATATTTACGTACTGGTCCTTTCTTGGAACAACTGCACTCCCTCAGGCCTAAAGTGGCGCATTCCTTCGCGTGGCAGCTGCCATCTGCTAAGCAACGACCGCCGAGCCCGCAGCGGCAATCCTTTGTGACGTTGCAAGCACATTCTTGGTCCTTTGTTGTACAGTCCTAAAGTAAAAAACCTAACTTCACGCCTGTTATCCCCGCAGTGGTAGGCAGAGGAATGTAATACATCCCCAAGTTCCACCAGTTACCTTTAGGTACTACACACTATGGAAAAGGTGGTAAGCCTATTGCCATACACAGGGCACAAATTTAAACTCCGACTAAAAATCTAAATTGGAAAACTACTAAAAAATAAAATTAGAAAAATCTGATAGTGTCCGATCTGGGATTTCAACCCAGGGCCTTCCGATCGGCAGTCGTGCTTGCTACCAGCACTACCAACGAGGCAGTCAAGTTAGTAATAGGAAGTAAACTATATATTGTAAAGTAGATTAGTAGTAATCTATATACTTACATATATAGGTTATATCCTTGTACAAAGTTTCTGTTTCCTAACTAGTTTTAAGCATACAGTGTATAAAATTAATAAAATAAAAAATAATTAGTCACGATACGTGTGTCGCTTACGATGCCACTGCCGGTAATGTTGGCGTACTGGCACCTGGCGTCGCAGCAGAGGCCTTGCGACGGGTGGCACGTGGCCGTCGGCGCCACCGAGCAGCCCTCCTTGTGCAGCGCTCTGGCACAGTTGTTGGCATACATCGCGCAGGTTGATGGAAGTCAACACAAAATTACTTTGAAATCGTCACTTGCTGGCAGCGCTGGATTTGCTTAGAGAAGTTCGAATAGACTCGATCCATGAGTCATACAGATACTCCAATCATGAGAAGACAGCCAATTTTAAGTATATGACAAGTCTCTCGGCATCTCTTACGTCACTATATTCTGCAAGCATCTGTGACTGTTCAGGCGCGACTACATTCGGATGTTGGATGTTATAAAGATCTTAATATCTTTGACAGACACAGACCCGTCCTCGAACACGAGAGCCCCGCCGGCTCGCGGCGTGCAGCAGGGGTCCCTGCGGCTGCACTGCGACGGCAGCCCACAATCACACGCCTCCCCCTCTTCTACAATACCTGCGATATCAATATTCATATTATTTTCCGCATATAATATTTTTATTCCAGCAAATTTAAACAACGAACGGACATAATCGAACACAAGGCATAACAACATACATATACATTACAAGTTACATTTATAGATTAATAACACACATTTAAATATCACAACACATTGTGCACTCTCTACCGACTAATAAATCCAGATTGTTACCATTTCCACAATAGGCTCTCTCTTCCTCAGCCAAGCAGTAGCTCATGCTACTCAAGGTGGCCGCTATGAGGCGTTTGCTGCAGATGGAAAACTCGAAGTGGTGACCGGTCGCGGTGGTGGACGACTGCGACCCCATGAGGTATCCGTGGCACTCTGGGTTGGGGAAGTTGTCGTCGTGGTGCGCGCCGAAACTGTGACCTGAAAATGTTCGTTTATTAAACGAAAAAATCTTTGTATGAACATCCACTGCTCCTACTAAATTGTAGAGCAAAATATATATTTGATAATTGGCAATAGCCTCACCACCTATTCCATAGCGGGACGTAAACGTAACTGGTGAAGCGTGGGAGTGTTCAGCACTTCTCTGCCCACCACTTCGGAGATAACAGGCGTGATAATTAATTTGAACTGTTATATATGAAGAATATCGAAAGAGAGAATTTAATTAATTCCCATGGAACATATTTATTTGCACGACCTCAACCAGGAGTAGATACGAGTACGTTTCAGAAATTGTTCTTCAATAATTACAACACCTACATAAAGACATTTCAATGAAACGATTTTTAAGGTTTCATAACCCGCTTAAGCTTCCACCACTGCTACTCCAAAGGTAGATTAACAATTAGATCAATCTATCGCGCAATCAGCAATTTTGGGATACATTAATCGATATACCAGCTGATCTATTCAACGATTCATCAAAGGATCAATCATACAATTTATTGAATTTACCGATTCGTAGTGTAAAGCCATAGACCGAGCGTTAGAGCAATCAAATGATACGTCATTTTAACAACCAAAACTATCGAATGACCTATTGAATACACTGAAAAATACTTCGAATGTAGGTACCATTCGTTTAACAAACAACTCTTTAATTCATTGATCCATGAACCCGATGCCACATCAATTAATCGCTGGCATTATTTAGAAAATTGAAATAAGAATTGTAGTTCATTACCCATCTCATGAGCCAATGTCAAAGCGGCTATTCTTTCTGGCACCCGCGCCTTGTCATCGGCGGTGGCGTGCGCCAGCGCCAGCGTGTTGAAGGAGCGCCCGTAGGCGCGGCGGTCGCAGAGCCCGCCCGCCGCGCCGCCCATGCCGCCGCCCAGAGATGTGAAACTGTGCCGGAGTCGAAGAAACCTAACTATTGTTGCCTACCAATTATGTTTACAATAAAAAGTTGGCGTTATTTGTATACTTTAAGCAATTAATCACCCTACATCTTTATGCTATTAGGAATAGTATACAAATAGTTATCGTTCTAAATATAATTATTTGGCTTTGTAATAAGTGGTTAATTTAACCGACATGAGACCCAATTCCTGGGAATTACTTCTCTTTATTTAGAATATTTCCGTTCATTTGTGACGGGTTTCTTTAAGAAGACTATCAAATTGTAAACATTAATATAAACGATTACTCGTACTTGACTGACCTCAAGCCAAGAGTCCTATTATGAAATGCGTGTCCGGAGAATGCAACGCCCAGGCACACTTCGGACAGACGCCGGAGCCTCGCGAATCTCATCAGGTAATTCCTTCCATCGACGGAATGGTCGAAAAGGAGGTCACCGAACACTCGTGTGTTGGTGTCGTTCGATGTGAGCACTAGTATGTATTTCACTGAGAAACCTGAGTTCAATTATTAAACTATCAAATTAATTTATAACATATGATTACAGTGTAAAGAGAGTGATGAACGTAGAAGAAGAGCGTAAATCTGTCTGTCTACCCCGTTAAAGACCAGGCGTGAAGATATAACAACAATAAAATTAATAAATACTTAGTTGAAAATTAAATACTTGTTCAACAAAGTCATAAGCACTGTTTAGGTACTATTGATTATTAACTAATCTGTGAACAATTTGATGTTAGCTTATTCGCAGTCTTGTATTGTTTGGGGTATCTTTGACTTTTGTAATTGATCTGACGATAGCACTATAGGACTAAAGTACTTTTTATTCCTATTTCCTTTGCCTGCCCAGGAAATGAATCATGTTCTTTACTGTTAAAATCAGAATATTTTACCAGGACACTCTAATAAAAATGGAAACGGTGTGAAATTTACCAATATTGTCTGGAATCCCATCTTCATTAAAATCAGCATTTCTGAATATGATATCAGCTTGAGCAACGGCGTGAATCATTCTGCGCACTGCATGGTGCAGGCTGGAATTGGCATCCTTCTCAAAGAACTCCTTATCGGCAAGTAGGAGCAGGTCACAGATCCTGGCTCTAGCGATGCCAGATTTGGTTTTAAATCCCTCTATATTGAAGGGCAACTTTGATAGTTCGCTATAGAGTGCGCCAAACTAAAACAGAATTGTACATTTTGTTTGACGAATTTTCCCTACATTTGCCCTTTAATACTATAATTCAGTAGAAGTCATAATTTTAAATGAAATCATACACTATAGATTACCGCAAATTGTTCTATCGGTTGCTGCCTATCAATCGATAAATTGCTGAATTGCAATAACAATGGTTTTGGCCAAAACTATACTAACTCAAGATACAAAAGTCGCTAGATTATACGATTTTGTTTATTAGGCCGCAAAATCGTTAAAATGAGGACGCCTTTTTTTTCTTATTCGTATAGTTCTGGCGGAGTAGTCTTGATTATGATTCATCTCGTAGGTTGGGTACGACATTCGCGAAACTTCCCCACATTTCTGCATTAATCGCTCTGCGTGTACTTTGTGTAGGAGAACATTTGGTAGGTGATTTAATGAAATCTAACCATCTTGTGGGCGCTCGGCCGCGAGGATAATTCAGCTGATGAAAATAATGACGTAACAAACTATAAGTCAATCACCTGTTCACCTGGGCATGGTCGCGACGCGGGCGCACCGGGGCCGCCATGTTGTCGTTCTCGAATGCTCCAAAAATCTTTGTTAAATCGTCTTTGCCGTAAGGGTCAGCGTGCAATGTACGGTTTCCTAAAAAAAGCATGTGAAATTTAGTGTTAAAATATAACGAATCATAAAGAATTCTATCAGTTCACTGGACTTTATCTGTTCCAGAAAGATTTACTAATATTCGCTAACTTTTCGCTTTGTCTTTGTCTGGAAATTCACACTCCTACATTTTCTATAAACATATATAGTAGTAGTAGTAGTAAACTAATCGTGTAAAGTTGTAAGAATGGACAAATTCAATTAAATTTTGTAGATGCTTATATGTTAGAGGATAATTATGTCCTCAATCTATCCGACTGTTCGATTCATTTACGGCTCCATTCTTTAATAAAGCACAATAAAAATAATATGTGTGTGGCCATTACCCAAATGTAAAACGCCATAAAATTGTTGGTCTTCTCCTATATAGCCCTCAGCCGACCCTGCTGCGGGGTCTTCTAGAGGGAAGCCATACGCCATGGTAACATCAGCTAAAGGAAACGCTTGGATAGAGTTGCTATCTTCATTTGGCTCAGGGTCAAGCAGCACCGCGGACTGATAAGTGGCTAGAGTAGAAGATCCTAATATACAAATATAATATATAAGAAATATTTCCCATAAAATGTCTATAAATATATCTATGGAACAAAAAGGGATTAAGCTGCCGATGGAAATACTATTGTAAACATATTAATTATTACTAAGTTTTTTAATAAACCTGAATATTTGTATAAAGGCCTGATCACACACGATAGCTTGTCGTATCGTCTCACAGCTATTTGCGTTTAACACTAGAATTTTAAACGCTTCGAATAAAAATTGTGAATAATTAATAATAATTATTTCTGTATTATATTTGTTTCTGCTATTCCAAAATCAAATGTTTGCCCTATGGTTTGCTTACATATAATTTACGTGAGATGACGCAAAACTTGTTCACTAAGTATTAGCTTACTGAACCAACAACGCGAGATAATGACCCCATAGATGTATGGATACACCGTTAAGTCTTAAATCGTAAATCATGTCACATTATGTTCATACAAATAACGTTAGACATATTTGAATGTACCAAAGGTTTCTTCTATTGAATGTTCAGAGATAGAAATTATCTACACAATTTATGATTGCATTAGCGACCTTAAGGTTCGTCGTGGAGAGTAGAATATTCAGTTGTTATTTAGTTGTTTATTTATCTTTATATTCATCATCATCAGACTATTGCACTCCACTGCAATAAAAATGTATACATATTTGTCTATTTGGGTCACGTTAATTTTATCGTTTGTGTTATCCGTTTTTAAAATTTTAAAATCGTACTTAACTTTCAAAACTTTAAAATCCTTTTTGGCCTTTTCCAGATATATGTCGTTATATAATCTGTGTTTTTAAATAATGGTCTCATTAAGCAAACAAGAACTACTGTTCAAAGTCTACGCTTCGAGAAATTTATAATTATTTAAACTGACTTATCCATTTATTAAAAATCAATAACCTACCAATTGGCTTCAGTTTAAGGCAGAGTAGATGAGATTCTTTGCCGAATTTAGCATTTACTAGCATGTGTCCGTAGGAACTGCATGTTTTGTGGCCAAAAAAGGTGTACTGGGAAACTAGGGGTATAAATATCAAAATAAGAGTATAAAACAGCTGGATCATTATAGAATTTTGAAATCCCCGATAGTGTTTACTATCTTGACATGTCCCACGTCATGTGTTGTCTTTTTGACGTCCAAATAGTTCTTCTGTAACGGCAAGTGATTTAGCATTGGGTCATAATTAGACTCAAAGCTAAATATCAATTGGATGTAAAAAAAATAGGTTGCCTCTAAGCCAGTCCTTAAGGTAACCCCGGGTAGCTGTTCACTTTAGTTATAACTACTATAAAATATTATCACACATTATGTTTGACATCCGTTGACATTTATGATCTTAAAGGTACTACTACGTTACAAATAAAATTAATTATTCAAACACACCATTTTTTCTTGACATAGTGTTGGTCCCATTATACCTAGGTTTTACAGATGTCTCGAATCATACAAGATTACCTATTAGTTGTGATTGCCGTCCGATCATTTAAATGTTGACTCACATTATTGCTAAGTGGTATAATTAATACAGTTTTCAATAATTACTAATAGGTATTCACTAGTTTAATTTTGCAGGCCCAATGAAATTACAACCAGAACCGAACCGGAAGTACCTTGCATAGAATTGTGTTGTTGTATATACAAATAAAAATCGTAATAATAATAATACAAGTATGTTTTTTAAATATTAACAACTTCAAATAAAACATATATGAAGAAAAAAAAACAATTTTTTCGCCAAATAATATAGATCAAAAGTATGCAGGTAAAAGTAGGTAATTAATACGTTTAAGAGACGAGCGGTTACTTACGGAGGCTTCGACCATTATGTAAAGATGAGATGAAGAGCGATTTGACAAGTATTACGTTGGAAATATAAATATTTACTCTCTCGCTGCTTACTTCTATAGGAAAGAATCCATACAGAATAATATTTACGAATGTATTGTATGAAAACAACCAGTCAATACGTTACGTTTACGTTACGCCCCAGTTTATAATTTATAATACAATTTCAACAAACGAAACCAATAGCCCTCTAACAAGTAATGACACCGGAGGCAATTCCCACTGTTGTTTATTTCGCACTGCAGCCAGTGTCAGCGTCCTCCGCGCAATTGATTGCACGATATGCATGCAAATGCATATATCTTGCATTTAAATTGATATTATTACATAACAGTGGACCGCTGTTAAACTGCATCAATAAGAAGATGAGTTGTTACCTACACGGTTATAATTATATGCCCACTACGCCAGTTCCGTTACGGGGTAGGCAGAGAGAATCGAGTGCAGAATATTACTATTGTTGCAGACCTGTTGCGGTTCTTCTACATATATGCCCGCCGGTTTGAGACACTTCTGTCTCCCCCATAAGGCAGTATTTATTTTATTTGGTTAAGATAGGCAGTTATCTACGCAACTCTTTATATCATCGCGACGAGTCCCTTACGGGGTTGGCTGTTAGCACCGAATGCGAAGTATTTGAATCCAAATTATAATAACAATATGTACTTGGCGAGCATCTCTGGTTCATACATACGATAAAACAAGACATTCCCTTTCAATTACCAAATTAGTTTTCGACTCGAACACGATAATGACATAGAAACAAATGGTATAATGGCACAGATGACGTAGAAACTATTTGTTATTAACTCGTCAACAATGATCGCATGTTTAAAAGCTGTACTCGATCGGAGATTACGTAAATACAAATTTGATTTGCGATCAGTGTTTGTGTATATTTCACTGTTCGAACGCGGGCTATGTAATATTATTTATTATCTCGTACTTCGCGAGGTAGAGTTTGGTGAATTATTAAATATATTTTACCATCAGTGAAGTTTGATAGACCTCTACCTGGAAGGGAGCCTGGATTTTCACAATTAACAAAAAAACCACGCCGTATTTCCCCAAAGGGGTGGGCAGAGGAGTGTAGTACTCTTAGTTTCACCAGCTATTGTATACTTTTTAAATCATAAGGGTTGAGCTTTTTATTTACGCCGGGCACTAATTCAGACAGTCTGTTATTACTGGGAATTTCAAGTTTAAAAACGCAATTATATTTCCCCCGACGCAGGGATTGAACCAAGGGCCTTATTGCTCAGCAGTTGCGGTTGTAACCACTAGACGATCGAGGAGGTCAATATCCACAATTGCATCTAGACGTTCTCTTCATCGGGCTACTGATTGTAATATAGTCGTAATAAGGTGCGAAGTGCTCCTGGAACAATGAAGTCTATTAAGTAGCTCATTATCATTCCCTTCCTGTGATGTAACAAGCCCACGCTAGTACGTGCAATTCACGCATTTTATTATGTTCCCAGGATTATTAATATTCATGGTTGTAAAAATTCGCCCATAACTGCGGATCGATGGAGTTCTTGCAAACAATCTGTCAAAAGGTGAATAAAATTGAGGAAATATATGAAAATTTACTTTTACTGCATCAGCTTGTAAGATCTATTTACTTAACTATAGAATTATTGATATGAAGATGCAAATAAAAACGTTGATTTAATTAAACTAACCCTCGAAATTGTTATTTCAAATCCGCTTTAGTCTCTACGTGGAATACATATACTTCCTCTACGACAGCGTCTCCGGTATTTCATTATCATTGCAGTCCACTGTTGGACAAGCAGGCCTCCGATGAGGGCTGATGACGTAATCCCCACGCTGGGCGTGTGGGTTGGGGATCGCAGAGCATAGCTTCTCGCAACACATATGGCGCTGCTCTGTTCATAGGCGGCCAGGGTATTTAGCTGTCTAGACAGATTGCGTCGAACCGCGACCTGCCAACGCGGAGTTTAGTCGCCTTTTATCACACCCTGTATCCTAGCATGGGGATACAGGGCTTCTGTATATTGTACCCAATATATTGTAATGTAATATATAATAACACTATGTATTTATTTCATTATGGTAACATGGACTGCCCATTGCATAGAAAAATATTCTTGTCACATGAGAAAAAAAATTCAAATGATTGCTTGTTGTTCTCAGACAAATTCGCTTCTTCGATTTCCCAGACCTTTAACACAACATCGGATCATCCGTACGAGCCGCTGCAACGAACATTTAAATCCGAGAAAGACGCATTAAACACTTTTAGCGACACTACATATATTATTATTGCCGGCCGCTTCGTGGAATCGGAAACTTGCGTTGGAATGAAAAGGAATAATTTGATACAATGTACATTTAATATTAATCGCCGCACGTAATGTATGTCTGAGGAGTTAGGGATAGGGCTCCGGGCGAGCGATTGACTCGCATCGCCAATACTTAAGTAGGAATTAAATACTAACGACTCCTGACTAAACAGGAACATGTATATTTGAGGGGTATACGCATGCGATTGTAGCTATTATCATTGCCATTTTGGAAACGACTTAAACGAATACAATGAAAGGTTCTGTATTAATTATTGCCTCGTTGGTTGCATGCGCGAATGCTGATCGGGAGGTCGGTATTTTTCTAATTAGAGGAGGAGGAGATCGGTATTTTTCTAATTAGATTTTCTAGTAGAGGCTCGGAATCTGGAAATGTGGGCGGTGTATAGCAATAGACTCACCACTTATTTCATAGTGGGACGTAAAAGTAACTTACTTAAAATTCCAAGAACCAATCTTAAAATAACTTTAAACTACTTGGATATTTTTTTTTAAACTAAACTTTTAGATATTAAGGTCTATTCTATACAAAATTATGCGTAGGTACTACATAGCATATTGCTATAGGAACCAGAAGTACGGCGTACTAATAGGAACTACAAACAACTATTGAATAAAATAACGCTTGTTCATTCGAAATACGAATCCGGCCGTAAGCGCGCGTTCCCGCGTTGCCAACCCCGGCTGATTTAAAAATTTTACACTATAGTTTTTATCTACTAACTATATATAATAAAATATTTTATTGTGACATATTAAGTAATCAGAAAATTAATTTTTAATTTACAAGGTGATAAATAAATAAAAATGTTAAAATACACCGTGAAAAAATATTATTCGGAAGGAAGCAAAATTCACCAGATCATTGTGGCTGTTCTCAGTAAGTATATCGTTTTTTATCATCTTTATCTATGAAAAGTCTCTTAAAGTAAAAAATATGTGGAAATGTATTAATTATGCTGCCGAATGTGATTGATGATTAAAAAATATCGAAAATAAAATAATACACATTTGAAATTTCTTTTTATTTACTTCTGGCCGGCACAATTTTTGTATTATCATAATTGTTGACAGAAATCCTTATTGTATCCTTTGGTTTAGATAATAATAGTGTTACAATATTCTCGTTTATTGCCTACATTTTGGATTATTATTGAAAGTTATTTAACGAAACCTACTGTTTTGCATGCAACAGCTTGCAGCAATCAATCAATCTCCCAATGGCATATTCGTATCAGCTTTCTCGCGACGATTCTTGGATCGAAGCTATCACAAGCCTGAATAACAAGTGTTTTATCGAATAATTCCGTAATTCTATCAATAAATACATTAATGGGATTTTCCCTGATAACTATTAACTATTCAAATCATTCTATAAATTTTTTTTCTTAGTCTATCGAATAGTTTATTTTTTAATCTACGTTATTGTTTTAAGTATTATTAAAAATATATATGTTTAATAAGAGTACGTAGTGTTAGGGTGGGAAAATGAAAAATGGAATGTGCTTGTAATCAATTTTTTTCCTAAGCCCGTTATAGCTACTATTCAATTTAAAAAACCTGATTTTTTAAATAATTTTATTCAATATTTTTCATTTGCAATATGTAATATATTTTCCAACTCTAGTGGCCATTCGCGTAATGTAGGTTACCGTTTGCTAAGAACCATAACATTTTACAATAACAGTACTGATACCTAATTTAGGATTTTTTAAATAAAGATATAATGATATTTGTGTAGATGTCCTTATCAACATGAAGTAGGTACTCGTACATCTGTTCGAATACATTTTTATTATTCGCAGTTATATATATGTAACTATAATTATACCATATAAAAGTACTTTTAAAATTATAATTGGTAATTCTGTAATATTTGAAAATGATTATATAATTTAAATTTTTTAATCATCGCTACCTATAGACACTCTATATTGGATACTATGGAAAAACGCACAATTTACCCCAGCAACATTTTTATGATTTAAGAAATTTCGACACATTAAGCAATGTATGCTGAAAATATGAAAAGACACTACTAGTAGTTTCTTACTACGTTAAATATTACCGTACTACGTATCACATTCGATGTGTACTGTACAAGTACATTAAATAGTTGACATTACGTCCATACCTAAATTCATACAGAAAGAAAGCTTCCTCCTCTAGTTACCAGTGTATTCATTATATTATTAAACCCTTTCATCTTTCCACTTTCGGAAATGGGTACCTTCTCACAACATGAGAAGAGAGTTGCTTTAATAATGTCACTATTGTGGGGATTATCTGTTACATTTTTTAAAATTTTAGATTTTCTAGTAATGTCTCGGAGTCTGGATTTGTGCCTGGTGCATGGCAATAGGCTCACCACCTATTCCATAGTGGGACGTAAACGTAAC
>DWTO01001655.1:0-15658 GCA_018244755.1 Jemadia pseudognetus
TGTTCGACCCGGGAATCGAACCCGGGACCTCCCGATCGGCAGTCGCACTTGCAACCAACACGAGCAACGAGGCAGTCAATCTTAATAGTTAATTTATGTAAAATTTTGTACACCCTTCCGTTGTAAAACAATTGGCCATCCACGTGTGTACATTATGGACGCATTAGCCAGTAGCGTGTTAAAACACAATATTTATGTTACTGTAGGTCCGCACGGACGGGCGCGGCTTGCCAACGTATACGGGACATTGGGAATTGGTACTTGAAAATAATATGAGTCCTCTTAAATGTGATATTTCAAATTTCCACAATTTAGAAATGGCAGACCACGCCGTAACACTTAGTCATGTAGGCTATATATATTATAGATGTAAATATATACTTATATGGATACTATTTTACTCCGAATAATATTGTGGTAGAATTTATAAACGGCTATCTGATCTGCAACTACGCGAAGTCCGCAGGAACCTTGACAGGACTCAAAATCTTCTATACACATTAATACATATGAAACGATTCGGTTCATGTTTTTAGTCTCCGCCGCGACCTCGCTGCAATCAGCGGAACCTCATGTACGAGGACCTCGTATAGGCCTGAACCTAGTCGGGCCACCTCGTAAATAGTTAAATACATACGTGAGTCTAGACGTATTATAATTATATGAAAATAAATATTATTTTGTTATAATATATTTTAAGAGTCACCAGAACATTATCGTCTCTCTGTTGGCCCATTTTTTCAGACAAGAATCATCGTCATCTGAAATATGTGTGTAGTCTCGCATAGGAATCGTCAAATAGGAGAATTTGACTTTTAAATGTCCCCCCGAGGCGTAATCGTTTTTGGAAATATAATTATGAACTTTTAAGATTATGTTCACGTAGCTTTTATGGCTTATTAAAATATAAATGGTACTTACAATAACTTTTAATATTGTAAAGCTCAGGGAAAAAAAAGAAAATCAACTATGTTTTTGGATTTGAACACACACATATAAACTTCCGTCTTATCATATTAACATCATTCATTTATCACCACATTTAATCTAAATTATTGAAGTGTCCATTAAATCAAGTTAGGTTAATTTTAATATTATTTTTGCCCCTTATCTGTATCTATAGCTTTGATTAGTTTCAATGAAGATAAATTTAATTCATGTATTTTAGACATTCCAAGAGCCTATCTGCAGTTCCCCAATCCTGGACAAGATACCCCGCAAGGGATCAGGTGCGATGATAGTAACAATATCCACTGTCACCCTATATTAACGTGTCTTACAAAGGAAAATGACAAAATATATCTATTTTTAAATTAATCGCTGTTTAATTTAGCTGTGTAGGTACCTCGTGCTTAAAATGTTAGTATGAAATTTTCCAGCGGAAGAAAGTTTAAAAGGCACCTACTTTAAAGTCACTAAGTATGCACTGGATTTAAACTGCGCTGAAGTAAGCCTTACTATAGAGAAACTGCAGCTTAACTGTTAGGTCATCGTCTGTTCATACCTTCAAAACATATTACAGCTAGAGGATAACCAGCCATCGATTGAGCAACAATATATTTACAGCCATATTAAATTACCCCTTCTGTTGTCTAAGCTTCCGCCTATTTTTATATTGTTAGCTGTTTTAATTACTATTATTATCATAGCATCACGCCAGGTCTTTTTCGGGATAAGCAGAGATTATCGACAGCCAAATATCTCCATCCTTAAATACTTGACGTGTTTTGTCTGCCTTCATCATCATATTTATATATATATTTATATCTATTATATATATATTTCGTTGAATACAAATATCTTGTAAACAATTTCCAAACACGTATGTTCCGAATACATGTAGAATTTTACGAACAGCATTTGATAATGATGACATAACGAGACAGCGTTGAACAAATATGATTACGTTTGGGGATTTCGCACCCAGCACTGTTGTAATAAGAGCTATAATCGATTGAACGGTGTTTGTAAATAAATATATATTTTATTTGAAACAGTGCGGAAGGTTTCCTTTGTTGATTCGAGGAATTGTTTGAACGGAAACCTCGTTTGCTCGTTTTATACAACCTGTCCTACCGTCAGCGAGTGAGCGATAAACGAAAAGATATAGGTATCCCAAATTTGGTCTGAAGTTATTATAACCATACCTTTACTGATACAACTGCTCAAATGCTTCCCTTTTTGGCTTCTGTTTATAACACAGTTGTAAGAGTATGAGGGACGGATGTAATGTTTTAAAGGTAATTTTGCTATTAAAGGCATTAGTGCTCACAAACACACACATGCAAGTACACAGCCATTCATACACACACACATAACTAAGTATGTACTTTGTGAATTTTTAAATATTCTTGAACGATTTAACAAGCGGTTTGTCAATTGAAAATCTTTGTTCTCAATACCGAAGAGACTGTGACCGTTCTCAAATAAGATTTCATTGTTGAGGTTAACGTAAGCAACATTTTGTGGGTTGTATTCTTGTTATAAAGAATATAAAATGTATTATTACATGCAAATTATTACGCTATACCTGCCTAGACAACACTCACCCACTCAAACAGCGGTCCAGCGTTATAATAGTATTCTAAAATTTAAAACGTTACCACTCAGTAAGACAATTCCCCAATGAATTACTTTTTACATGAAACCTAACGCGTTAATTTTGTTGTGTTTCCAGATGAAAAGAGCTTATGGTCGAAGGATTACACCGAGAATTTAAGGTACGAATTTGTGTTTTTACATAAAATACAATTGCGAATCTTATTGTACGTCATAAAAAAATTATTGTTCATTGAAATGAAGGCCTGTACAAATTTATTTACCGTCCGTCAACATCTGTCGTCTCGACAACTCTATAGCTTTTTATAATTGTTGTAGAGCATAGGAAAAATCTAAAGCCACAACGATTTTTTTTTATGAAGAGTGGTAAAAGTTACAATTTGTTTCTTCATCCATCTTCGTTCATCTTAAAGCTTACCACTTACGTCAGTAGTCACGTGCGCAGTGCACTACTTACGTCAATGGCCACGTGTGAATGCTTAGGTTTAAAAAAAATGTCTCAAGTGTCCCGTCAAAGTTTTGTATCTCTTACGAGCTGTTGAGCATAACGTACTCTTTTTTTTCTTGTCGTTCAGTTCATTAACCTTTGAAGTCATACGCATGTCTGCATTGCTTACAGTACATCGCTACTTGGAATACGTTGGAATATCTCAGGTTTCAGGTCAATATTATACTCACTCTTCGAAAATGATACTATATTATTGTTAATAATGAATTATCACGCCAAAGTACCTTATAGGGTAGATAGAGAGCACCTATCGCCAAATATCTCTGACCTTACAGACCTGACACGCTTCTTATACACTCATCGCTTTCTTCATACACGCCCGCCGCTTTCGGAGTGTTCTGGCTCCCTTGGTCATATTATCTCGGTCTGACTTCATATTATGACCTCGGTACTCATACTTTGTATAATTAAGTGCTTACATAGTATCTACTCAATTACTGATTTATACCTGACAACGACCTATATACATATATGTATTTGATCCCTTCTCCCGGAGAATTTTCTATACGTAATTAGGAAGGCCCGAAGCACTTCTGTAACTCTTCCAAGTGAGTGACTACACGCGTATGTTACGAGGTTGGGGTTGAGTAGTTTTTCAACCGAAATAAATAAAGGCTTTCGAAAAGACTTATTTCAAATGAATTGAATACCTCTGAATAGGAATATGAATCGTTCAACCGAAAGATTAACCGAATGGTATTAACGAAATCTAACTAAAGACAGTAGCGCCCGTTAATTTGGCTCGCGGTTCGTTTTACCAATAGAACATTTTGTTCCTGGCTTCTTGATTGTAGGGCTTCGTTCTGTCACACAAATTTTCGTTAGAGTCTATTTACATCCGGTGCGGATCCAAACATGTTCTTTCACCTGGTATGCCTATAGTTCATGTATGTATTTGTATCTTGAGAGGCTTCCGATAATTCTATCGTTTGCTAGGAAGGGAAAAAATTCTAATTGTCGCTCAAGTCAAGAGTCACGCTAACTTTTTCCGTCTCGGTCTCCTGGGAGGTGTACTCGAGTGTTTTTCTCTCTCTCGCAATCCATTAACCTCAATCGTCTTCGCTTCTCATGGCTTTATTTTTCATTTTTATTGGCAAAGTACGTATCCTTTTTAGTGTCCGAGAAATGTCAGGGCGGTCTGAGCGTTGGAAAATTTTTATTGCCTTCAATTAAGCACATTTTATAATCGATTAAGAATTAGGTGTGTTTTATGTTCAGTTAACAATGAATCATAATTTGTATTCTATTCACAATGAAGAATTATATAATTCATTAACAAATAAGCATGTTTTATGTAATACGTTTATTTGTTTTTAAATAAGTATATTTTATAATCGAACCCCAAACAGTATACTGTGCAGACCCACATGTGAATTATACCTTCAATATATTATTGCTCATATTCTGATATTCTCAATGATAAAATGATAAATAAAATTAAAATGTCTCTCTATGACATCATTATAAATATATCAAATTGAACTTGTACAATTATTTGTACTCTATCAAAACCTAGACATATGTTTGTTTTTAAGTTTAGTTTGTATTTCTATCTGTTTATTCGCACAGACTACCCAATACGCTTGAGCAAATTTCGAGGGAATTTCCATTTGTTGCTAGAGAATACTTTTCAGAGAATTATTTACATATATTTTATTTATAGACACCTATGCAACGTGATTGTATTCACTGATAACCGTTAGTATTTTCTTGAAAGACTACAGATATTAACCAGAACCCATTATTTCAGGGTTGGTAACAAGCGTAATGAGCAAAGATATTACACAGTATATTTCCTTCAAGACGTCTAGGACGCCTTAAATTAATTAGCGGGACTACTTGCACTATTTCAGAATAACCTTAAATTGTAACGTGTACAGTTTATACGTCCCTTCGGTTCACTGCAGCAATTATGAAACTTTGCCATTAAACATTATTTAACAAATTTTGTTTATATTAAATTAAAATTTGCTTTAAAAGAGTACTATGTTGTGCATTTAAAAACTTCGTATAGAGCAAATCTAAAATGTTCTTATTAACGATTATTTTTACATTTAGTTTGAGCACAGCCCCACTCAGATATTTTTGAACAGCAATATGCCAAGCTGTAGTGAAAGCACGGTCATTATTTACGTCAGTCAGAGTTACCACTTAAACGTGTATGTAAAAAAATGTCTCAAGTATTCCGTCAAGTTTTTTGGCAAGTTCTTAGCTTGCTGTAAACTCGTATGTTCCAAGTGTTATAGGTACATATATTTTCTCACCAAACTAAATTGTTTTTGTTTTAGTTTGGGGGAATTAATGTGAATATGAGTCAATGGTTATGGGTTAATCTTGTTATACTGTGAGCTTGATTTGCGACATATTACAATTTGGGCATTCGAGCCTATTGCCATACACCGGGCACGAATCCAGTGTCCTTGGTTGGACGTAAATATAACTGGGGAAACGTGGGAAGGTACTGCATTCCTCTGCTTACTTCTATGAGTATTACAAGCGTGACATGACGTTTTTGGTACGATTTTTTTGTAAATTCAATTTGGATCCTCCTCATTAGGACACTACGGTACAATAGCATTTTTTGTTATACCTAAGCATTTATACGTGTGCGAGACAATTTTAGTTTTAACTTTCTGGTGTTACTAACATAGCATAGGTTGTTTACTAACACGTAGTATGGAACAGACGGTGTATTCTGGTCGGGAATAAAGATTATTATTAAACGCATATGACAAGCGTGGCAGTCTATGGCCGGCCTTACCCCGGTCCATTCTTAGAGGAGACCTAAGTCCGACAGTGGATAACTATCAAACTGTTAATGATAATGAAGGTGTTTTACTTGTAATATTTTGTTACAAAAAAATGAATAAATTGCCATTTTACCATACAAGTAACTACAAATGTAACATATGCTGATAACATGGCTGCATTTATGTAGTCCATACATCTATGTGTATGAAAGGATTCCATTTAAAACTTTACTCTCAAATGCAACGTTTCCGAGCGGTTAAGAAGTTTTCATATTCCCCCGGGTTCATTTTAACGTACATTCAAGCAAAAGTTTCCTTGAAAGGATAATGTAAATGTAATTTTTATATCGTTAGCTAACATTTGGTAAACTTTTATGGATACTTTTTAACTTCTTACGTAAAAGTAGGTCAGATATCGGCTGATGGAGAGTTAGTAGTAGTCGAAACTCAGTCGAGGAATGCCAGGTCTGCGTGGAGAAAGTTTTTCAGCACGCGATGTTCTCTGCCTGCCTCATGAGGGATTTGGTTTGAATCTATAATAAAAAGTAACGATTCATAAGAGCACAGGAGGAATAGATGCATCTACATGAGTATAATGTAAATAAGAGTTCAGTTCGAATCTGTCTCATCCGGTATTACATGCAAGTCCTATATGCAAATAGCAGCAAAACAAGTTCGAATGTTTATCGAAAGATAAACTTAATACCTCACTACTGAACTCTACCAAAATAAACAATGTATTAGTAAACGAAGGGTGCTATTTCAGTAACGCGAGTTAATCATCCCTCGTAATTAGTCTGTGAAACGCGTCCTGATGGATGTTCGGGCGGTTCATTGGAAGTGCAGCGGTGATTTATGATGGGCCCAACGAGGATTGAAAGTACAATATTTTGTATTGAAATTGATTATTTTTTGCGTCACAGAAGACAAGCAGATGTCTTCTTCGGCTGATGTCATGGTGCTACTTAAATTTTTGATTGTAGATACAAGTTTCGAAAAACGTAACTCAACACCAAGCCTTTCACTCCCGAAGGGGTAGGCAGACGCATGTTGAACACTCCCACGTTTCACCAGTTACCTTTACGTCCCACTATGGAATAGGTGGTGAGCCTATTGTCATACACCGGCACAAATTCAGAATTTTAAAAGTTTATGTATTTCAGTTAATGTATTTTATGAATATATAAGGTTGTAGCTGAATTTACTCTATTCTAACTCCGACATCTGCCACGATTGTACTGTTGCCTATTTGGTTAAAATAAGCGAGTCTTAGCCTCCTCGGTACCTGCATACATGAACATTTGTATTGTTTAATAATAACACGTAGCTAAAGCAGTTTTCATATATTTCTGAATACTACACAAAGCACTCAGAGTAACTAGATGTACTCAACTTGAAATCACAACTTGAGTTGTTCGTTATACTCACAATCGAACGGACGAAGTTCGTGAAATAGTACGAATACAAAAGCAAGAACACTTATATCTGTAGATACAGTGTTTATATGTGTATGTACACATATACACACAAAACAATATGTTTAATAGTACAATTTGTATCCGGGAGATATAAAACGGTTACTTGAAAAACGTAGCATCACGCCTGTTATTCTCGAGCAGGTAGGCAGAGGAGTACAGTACAGTCGCACATTTCACCAGTTCACACAACATAAAGCGAATATATGAAAAAATGAAATGTACGGACAGACATACACTATAAATAACCTATTATAAGCAAAGTTATTTTTGACCACTTTTTACAACCGTTATTCATTGAATATTTAAACTTAACTTGGTTTCTACTTTTCTATGGTTGTTGTAAAATAAAAAAATACTACATTGTAGAAATGTGTACATACATACATCCAGTATCTCTAGTTTCTAGTATTTTTACAACAAGAAATACTAACTCAAAATGTTTGCCAGAGACCCGCTTACTTTAAAAGAGTAACGAAAACTACTAGACAGACACTAGAGCAGCGCAACAAGTTTCCTTGCGTCTGTTCGTACGAGTCCCTCGGGACTGTTTTATTTGAATGTACCCGATAAGTCATCGCGAACCTTTTTGTACAGTTCGATGTATAGTACATTATATGAATACTCGTGTATAACTCGCAGAAGTGAGCCAGGCACTTAGCTTTGGGTAATAATGATTTGACTTTATAACAAGCTATATAAAAAAAAAATTTTAATTTATCATATTTTTAGATTTATATTTCGTGAACAGAAGCTTTATATATTTTATATGAAGTTTTCAATCAGTTTTCTCTGCCTACCCTGTAAAGTACCTACCTGGTCTAACTTACATATACATATATGTACTTATAGGTCCAATAATTCATAATTTTCGTTTTCGAGCGTGTGTTAGCGGCATTTACGAAGTAGGTACTAGCCGTAAAAAATACATAAATACTAATTTTCTATCTGTAAGTAAATTGTAAATTTTTCTGGAAACCCCCGGCTCCTGGCTTAGCAGCAAATTTTTTAACCACTGGAGCAGCGTCAATTGAAGTAGATACATGGATCTTTAATTGAGGCTAATTTCATTAAATGTTTTGGTATTTTTTGCTTACTCCGTTTTATTTATATCCCCTTGTAATCGATATGTACAATTTACGATTCTCAAATATCATTCGCTACGGATTGAACATGTTCAAACAGTGCCCCTTCAGCCATAACTCGTCCCATATGTTTACCCACGTCTCTATTGGCCGCGCGAACTTGTATCGGACCGATGGATTTATAGCAGCAATCTATCGTGCTTAATAAATAATGTTTGGTGTTAACGATTTTAAATTCGTTTTGCTGCAGGAATTGAACGTAATGGTTTAATCATGTTATCGTATTGAGCAACAGGCAAGCCACGTCGGTCCCAGGACCGAGGACCGATAAGGAAGGAAGATCATAGATCGGTGGCAACTACTGGTAAAAGGAGCAGAGGTTTCCCTTCTACACGGTCTGATGACCTGAAGAAGAGAACTGTACAACAGCTGATGAGTTCCAAAGGCTGATGGATGAAATGACAAGTTCTATATGGAATCAACTATTATTACCTAGATATACGTTGGCTTAGTTTATTTGCAGTTAGGTTTCTTGTTTTCATTTACGACTTCGGTATCCTGTTTTCAAACTTACACCCCTTTCTGGAGCATTGTACGGACCTATCCCTTTGTTGCCGTCGCAAGTTGCCGCAGTAAGTTCCAACTTGAGAGATAAAACCGCATTTTTTTATCTCAATGTCTATTTGGTGTTTAATGTATTGTATATAATTAAGGTTATTTTTTTTTAAAACGGCTGTATTGCGTCTTTATCGATCAAGGAGTAGTTAGGTACTGAACTGCTGTAGGACGGACAAGATTTCATTTATACGTTGCTACATTGTTGCGGCGAATTTTAGTAATTTTAAATTAGTTTTTTTTCTTTTCAAACCACGTTTTTATCAGCATGATTGTTATCGTTTCTTTAATGATTGTTTTTTTAAATGTGCATATATTTCGAAGATTCTTGCTTAGCTTCTTAGCTGTGCGAGGTTGCTTTACGAGTACTATCTGATCGCTTTAAATATTGACATCGTCGAAGTTCAAAGAGCTCGAAGCAAGAAGTTTAAGTTTAGTTTGGTCATTTTTAATAATGGACACTGAAGTGTAGCAGGATTTTAAAGATAGCTAGCTATACAGATTGTTAGATTAAGATTAATAACGAATTGGGATAAAGCATTTTTATAGAGATTTATGTGGGAGGATTTTATATTGAATTTTTTATGGCATTAAACATTTTAAAAGATGACGGTACAATTTTTTTATAGAAAGTACATAATAATGAATATGAATAATTTTTTTATGTAGAATTTCTGAAAAATATTTTTATAGAAAAAAATTGCATAGAAATTTTTATGTGGTTGGAAGATAGCTGTATAGAATTTATTAGCAAAGGATCATAACGCGTAAAAAAGATTTTTACTGGAGAACTTTACAGAGATTTTTATAGGAAAAGTTTTATAGAAATATTTTATATGAATGTTGGTTTATGATAGATTTTTATAGACCCTAAGTTAACATGTCTTGGCAGCGCAGAACCGCAGCACGGTGATATATTGCCGTAATCGAAGTAATGACAGCGTTGCTTTATATGACATGTCATTTGCGGCCCGTCGGCGCCACAGAGCGCATCGTGGAAATAATTTGATGTACTGTGTACTCAGTAGATGGTTGGATCAATTTCATTCAAATGACGAAAACAAATTATGTGTTTCTATAGAACCCAAACTTAAGTCTTTCAATATGTATTTAGTACTACTTATACATTAATTCTTTCATTCGTTCGTTATCATAATATGTGATATCCAAGCATTTCATGTTATATGTTATGTATGGCTGCCTTGTACGTTACAACATCAAAATCACGTCTTGTTCTTGTGTATCTATTTCCCACAGTCGAATTAGAATACTTTTAAGCTTATCTCTTAAAAGCACATTACACAGGATTTTATTAAATTTTACGCCAACGAATTGGTTTTCCGTAACCCTAACGTGATTTTTTATACAATTCACACGGCGCTATCCCACTGTTACTTTCCCGGTGCCCCAAGTTTATGTAGGGTTGTCAGCTATTAATTAATAAATTTGCATAATTGAAATTCAAATGCGACATGGCTTTCTTGTTTTCTATTAATGTTGTTTATTTTATCGGTTGAAACGTTCTGTTTTATCTGCGCTGGAGTGTTTTCTCTACTTGTAATGTATTAATACTGTTTGTCTGTCAACGGTATTACCTCTTAATACGCACTGTGACTCCGTGTTATTCGAAGACCTTTATCATTGGGAAAGCCTGTATCTGTATGTGATTGAGTTTGTCATTATCTTACATTCATGACTCATTAATTGATACAGATAAATTGCTTAGTAAGCATACTCGCTTAACTACGTTAAATATGATATGTTGCTTATAACAAATCATATTTAACTTATTACGAAGGCGAAGGGAAACATCGTTTGGAAATCTACATTGTCGTAATGTACTCACGATAACTACGTGCCGGAGATCTGACGAATGATCTGGAGGCATACAATATCCGCTCCAAATATGTTCCATGTTGTAATGACCAGAGCTGTTTTGACAAGTCTTATGACGAAGAAGAAATAAAATGTTAAAATAAATGCAAGATCAAATATTTTTAGGCTCGTACAGCGAAAAATGCTTTAAGGTACGGTGAGACTCACATATTCTGTTTTATACCCATTGGCAGAGCGGTTGATCGCTACGGGAGGGTTTTTCATAGTGTGTACAGTCTTGATATGAAATTGGACGTCATGTTTCAAGTCAGTTCAACATTAGTAAGCTCAGTTAAGTTTTATTTTTAGTATATTCTTGAAAATACCCATGTATTCTGCATTTAATTAAATAGCTTTTCTCATTCCCCGCGCTCGCCGTAAGCCGTGCCGGCAAGCAACGAGACAGTGTAAACACGTGACAAATGAGTAGTGGTCCCATGATGCTGTGAAAAAATTACAACATTTACTCAATAAAAAATTATTTTATTTATTGTTTCATCCGTAGATAAATTATGCATTAAAACATATGTATATGGAAGCACACGAGAATCTAACAATACTAGATATACGAAAAGCGACCTTATCTGTAAAGAAGCGTTCTCTTTCAGGTGATTTGCACGTAGAAGAAATGAAAATCACCTAATAGATGTAATAATTGTGTTGATTAGGTAGAACTGAGATTTTATTTTGAAAGTCTTCACTGAGTCGCGGTATGTGTGTACGAGTACATTGTAATTTTCTTACTAAACCGTCTCCACGTTTTAACTTTGACTTGCAATGTACCAAAATGAAAGTAGTAAATATTTTTATTCCATTCTTGTTTCCATCTTGAATATTGCATTTTTGGAGTATGATTCTGATCTACGGTGTAACCCTGGTCGGGTTATCAGCTCGCTGATTGCCTCAACCCTGTATAGTAAAGAGACTAGGTTACTTGTCTTTCGGAAACCCGCAAGTGCATCGAACAAGACAGCAGTATACAATAGATTCACTTGTAAGCCCCGTTTATTACCTTCAATATTTCATTACATGATTTTTTAAGACTTGTCTCGGTAAATAGACGTTAAATATGTTTTGTCGTACTTTCTTATCAATCAATTATCTTTTGTAGAAAATCTTAATATATTTGAATATTTGAAAGACAAAAACTCGTAATTAAAACAGTCTCAGATTATTATAAAGAGCGGCTCACCCTACTTGGAAACTAATTCTACGTTTGTTTATGTCGTTCTTGCCGATAAGGCAGGCTTGTTTACGTAGATCAACATAAACTATGAAGAATTACTTTCAAATCTAAATATACTTACTTCATGTTTTCTAAACGACTGTTTGTTTACATTTGCGATAGAAAAATATTGAGAATATTTATATTCTCAACAAACAGCTTGTAGTCCTGATGTGACATTAGCCACCAATTAACCCTTGGGTATTGATGAAAATTTGTCACCATATTATTGTCATATTAGTGTCTGTCTACCACACTTGTGCGAGGCTCATAAGTTGCTACTCGTTTAAGAAGACGAAACGTCGATATAGTATAGTATCTTTTAGTACTCTCATCGACTTAGAAGATTGAGTACATATGCCCCACCTATCTAGTCAAGTTTGTTGTTTGCGTCTAGCTGACTGACCCATTTTCACTTAATATCCATTTACGTAGAAAGTACTTCTGTAATTTAATGCATTATAGCAAGTTTTAAAGTGTAAGTGTATTGTACAATTAATGTTCAAAGCAACTATTGAAACTTCAAGTACATAAGAGAAGTAACATTCTTTTGACTTATTTTCTACATTATGTAGTAAGAAATATGCTTTCAGATACTTTGTGCTGTTTTACTTAATAAATTATATGTGTATTGATGGTGATAGCCTCGTTAGTCGTGTTGATTGCCAGCGCGACTGCTGGTCAAGAGATATTGGGTTCAAATCCCGGGGTGGGCACTATTAGATTTGTCTTAGTTAGATTTTTTAATAGTGGCACGGAGTTTGGATCTGTGCCCCGTATATGGCAGTAAGCTCACCACCAATTCCATAGTGGGACATAAACATAACTGGGGAAACGTGACGTGGGTGTGTAATTCACCCCTCTGCCTACCTCTTCGGGGATTAGAGGCGTTAATTTACGTTATAATACATTGATAGTGTTCAAAAGGTTAACGTCTCACCGCTGGGATTGGTTGTTTTCCAACCAACGAATCTAATTTAGTCTACTTAGCCAAAGTGTGTACTCGTGATGTGAAATTTTGGCTTGTATTTAAAGAGATTTAGTATCCATCTCGTGAGCTTCTACATTCCGTTTTCCACCTGAAATGTTAAAATTCATCGTGTAAATGCACAAAGTTCATATATCACCGTTGCCGGTGTGTCTAGTGCTTGTTTCCACAACACTCTTACATAAATCTGAGTTACGGAGGCGAACTTAGTTTTATCGTGTTTTGTTGCATCTTCGTATTTTCGTTGTACGACCGGAGAGTGCTTTTGAGAATTAAGGCTGCTTTACACACTGAGCGGTATGGTATCCATAGAATTACAGTTGAATTTGAGCTGTATTACCCATGTGGGTTTAAAGTGCTCTGGTTAAAAGCCATAAAATATGAGACCATCATCATGATCCTTTCTCTCTTTCTCCCGTAGAACACGGGAATTTCGCAAGAATGAAAAGGGTTTTGTAGGCATACTGCAGCACACTACTTTCGATAAAAACTACGTCATATCATATCTCTTGATATATATGTATATATAATATTTATGAACAATTGTTATAAATCTCTGTACATCTGTGTGCTGGTACGTTCTACGAATAAGGCTATCTTTCTTTCCTTCTTTCTTTCTTAAGGTCATATTCTGTCCTGTAGGCAATGTTTGCATTAGTAGACCAATCGTGCTAACTTTATCGCTATTTTAATTTTTAGCGTTTTAAAAGCCAGTCGCTTTAGGTCATCGTTCGTAAGTTAACATTTTTTGTTTCTTTCTTTTTCTTTAGTATTTCTTTACTTGTTTTTTCTTTATAAATCGCAAATAAATATATCACAAATAAATCACAGAGATCCATTTCCTGTTTTGTATTACGGTATCTGACGGCGAGAACTCCATTTCGATCCCCTCATCTCTATTTGCCTGTAATTTGTTTTTAAATTAGAACTCCATAGAAATCGGAACTCCACAACATGTTTTTATAGTTCATTGAAAACATCTGTTTTAAGGTGGGTCATGAATCTCGAAGAAGTACATCAGGTCTGTATGAACAAAAATATAATGACCTTCGCTGTTCTCCATTTACCTCGTAAGGAATCTGGAGTGAAAAAATAATCTGTTTTTTTTTGGAGAAATATTTCATGCAATCATGGCCTTATCTCTACAGCAATTTGTGCAACAGCAACAGCTTCTAGACAAAGTACTATGAACTATTAAAATTCTGGATGAAGAGCTTAGACCCATGTGTGTTTGGCAACATAAAGATACGTATTTAATTTTGCCTGTGATTTTAATAATTTATTAATAACAAAATTAATCCGTGACTAATGGATCATAAATAGGCGCAAAGGTGGTAGAACTTCTCTTCCGAAGTTCCACTTCCAGTTTCAACCCTGCATCTAAGTACTGCTATTTAAGTACTACCGTTTAATAGCAGAGCTTCCAGTATCACGTCACAGTTCGAAGAATATGGTAATTTATGTGGACCAGACCCTCGCGAGTAGCAAAGTATTCCCACCCGATATTAATAAATACCTTCTATTGTTAATATCTGATTAGTGCCGTAAACCTTCCTACAAAACCAACAAAGTATTTGCGAATTTGCGGTTGTTGCAAATGCTCATAGGCGATGTTGACCACTGACGGCCACGTAGCCAGTCTGCCCGTTTGGCTAAATATAAAAAAGTAACCACACCAGCCGGTCCGCACATCCGTTTGCTGTTCCCATAACATAACAAAAATTGGTACAACAGGTACAGGTTTCATCGTCAATTTACATGAACGTGAATCAAAGTAAACCGTAAATATTCTTTATAAAAAGGCGTCTGTTTTCCGGAGCCGATATGAAGGTTACAATAACCATGGTACGGTCGAATGTAAACATCTGTTGTACTAAATTATTCGCGTGTTACAGCCCATCTTGGGTAGATACAAGCTGTCCAGATTGATTGCGGTTTTGACTTCATGTTCTTTATTATTTACTTATTTCTCTGATCTGTTAGATTTGAGCACGCATCAGATTCGGAAGACTCCGAAACTTGCGTGTCTGAATGAGGAAATTGGTGAATGTAGAAAGAGCATTTAAAGTTTTTAAAGATAAAAACTATTAGACACTTGGTCTCCGCGCCTACCCCATGTGGGATCTGGGGTGATACAATAATAACAAAAACAGCTACAATAAAATGTCTTTGTTTCCCTGTAATTACTACATTAATGCAACCCTACTTCTACTTAGGCAATATTTCTTTTCATTCGTATTCCTGCAGTAAAGAAACCGTCCCGATTTGTTATATACTGTTAGCGCCGAGTAACAATGTTTTACTAACGATAACAATCCAGAACAGCCGTCTAATTTGCCCTCCGGAGTATGAAAACGCTCGGGAATATTTGTCACTAGCGGTTCTTATCTACTGCTTGTAATTTGCAACTGTGCAAGTATTTCAAGCGTTTAGAGAAGTCTAATGAGAATGTCACCCTCTATTGCATTGAGGGACGTAAACGTAACTAGTGAAACGTGGGAGTGTACTAAACTCCTCTGCCTACTTCTTTGGAAATTATTGGCGTGATTTATGTCTAATCATATACATACATATATTG
>DWTO01001656.1:0-15654 GCA_018244755.1 Jemadia pseudognetus
ACAAGCTCTCTAGATGCTTACTTTGGGATCAGATGGCCGTGTGTGGAGATGTCTCGAGATATTATTATTATTATTATTAAGAGCTGGATGCGGCAAGCCGAGAACGGGGCGCGATGCGCTCTTTAGGGCAGCCCTATGCCCAGCCGTGGACTGGAATAGGCTAATCATGATGATTGTGTATAGGACGTGGTTACTTAACAGATATTTTAAATATTGAGCGATCTATAAAATTAACGAGCTAATGACTTTGTTCACATATCATACACGTTTGGTGAAAATAAAAAGAAACTAAAAGAGGATCAAATTGCACAAAATACAAAGTGAACGTTAAATGAACTGAAAGATTAAAATAAAACAAAAAACCTGCGAGACTGGAAAAAGAAATTTCAAAGAATATTGCCTTCATGATAATGATCATGTTGACCAATAATTCAACCGGTCACTCTCGTACGTATTTCCATTTACGTATTCAGGCTGAACTCTCTTATTGTGTCGCGCGTTAGACCACGAGATGAGTCTCCGAAGATGACCTTCACATGACTTGCCCAATAACTCCTACACGCGATTAGCTCGTCATTTTGGTCCAATTAAGGTCTTAAGGCTGTCGTGGCAATTAAGGTTGCGAGGGAGCGCGCTTAATTGTAGAAAAACGCTAATGCCAGGGAATCTCTGAGTCAACTCGAAACCGAGGCATCTATCCGGCTTGTACGCTATCTTGTGGGTGCCTATAAGCTTCACCATGCATAATTTACATACGGTAGCTTAATTTTCTTACAATGACAGGGCGAGATCACATCACAGGCGGACGCGTTAACATTTCTCGCCATTATTGATGCCTTTGCTAACAGCTAACATACGTTGTTAAAGGAAATAATCCATCTTCACAATCTACACTCTTATGTTCTAAACAAGCTGTTTATGATTCAATTTTATTTATTTTATTTTATGGACGATATATTTTTTGGACCAATTGTGATACCTTTTCAATTTGAAAATGTACCACTGTAGGTCAGAAATGAAAGAATCAAATAACGTTTACAAAAGAAATCGCACAAGGAGCTGTTTTAAATGACAGTATCAATTTTAATATCGTACCCGTTACACAGGCAGCCTCACCCTTGTATGGCAACACTGAAGTGGAACAAAAAAGTGAATACAAATGGCGATGACTCGATTAACCGTTACGTGATACATTGGGAAAAAAAATCGAAACATTGAACCGCGTGGGTAGACTTGCGATTTTTTTTTAATTTTTGTAATTAGAATACGTGGGTGGCATAGATGAGCAGTGTTTTCATAACTGTTAACATGTTTTATCGCCTTCATTGTAGAGTGCTTAGGTTTAGGCATTGTAGTGCTTAGGTACAGTAAATCAAATTATTGCTGCCTCATTTAAAAAATACCAAAAAAAAATTTAGAACAAGAAAATCACTGAAAGATCATACCTTATCTTATGAACTGGTTTTTTTCTCGAAGACAGAATCCTTTCAAATACATCGATTTGGAGAAGAGAGTGCATTTTCATGGCATTTGAAATATAACTTTTTTACGTTTCATGAAAATTTACAACAAATTTCAACATTTCACTTGTTTTATGCCAACCGCTCGAGAATCATTAGGCTTTCCCCTTCGATGGACACTCGCTACGTCGGCGTTGGTCCTACGCGTCGACACATGAAGTGTCATCCTTAATAAAAGGTAAATGTCTAATCACAAAAACAGCTGTTTAATCATACGAACAAATACACACTACGGATACTTTACGACTGCAATTTGAAAGTAATTGAACATTTTGATTGCTTCCCTTTATTGCCAATCATATATACTTTAACGATTAATTTCATTGCTTTCGTTTACGTGCGCGGCGCTGCAGTACGGCACCGTCAGACTTTGTACCGCCAGGGGCATTATAATATAAACTTTCGAAACTACATCACGACTGTTTTTCCTCGAAGGGATAGTCAGAGGAGTGTGCTAATGCCATGTTTCAATATTTCTGTTATACGTCCTTTGAAATAGGGAGTGCTCATTTGAGTTAACCTTTCTTTAGTTAACTTTTCTTTAGCAAATTTAAAGGTGATCGTCAAGCGGAATACCAGACGTGTCTAGCCAAAGGCGTTATGTTTGTCCAAGTTACCCGTTATCGGTATCAGTTATGTTTATATGCAATAAATATTTATAATATGAACACGTTCGAAGAATGATTAAGTACATGCGATGCGTGATAATCTTATAAAGAGATTTGTGGGATGTAACATCACTCCTGCATTTCCCTGAAGGAGTAGGCAGAGGAATGTAGTATTCCAACTTTTCACCAGTTATGTGGTACGTGTTATGGAATAGACTAATTCCAGGCACAATTCCAGACTCCGAGCCACTATTAGAAAATCTAAATTAGAAAAATCTCATAGTGCCCTACCAATTTGTAAAACAGGCATTAACCATAGACAACACAGTTTATAGAGACATTGTGATCTATGGTTAAACGTGACCAGGTCTGTGCGAAGACTTTCAACAATTGATAAACAAAGCTTCTTTGTGAGGCTTAATAGGACCGTGACATGATCTGATGATAGTCATCTAATCTATTTATCTACACTACACCGCCATTGTTAAATTCATTATAATTATGTTACTCTTTGCGACAACAATGGTCTCGTATTCAATTTCCAATTATTTGGATAATAAATACAGTTGTATGTGTTTGTGCGCGTGTGTGTTTATATATACACTTTAATACATACACAGGTGACCAAGTCTCGCCTAACTTGACCAAATACTCAGTTACTGGGTGATGGGCCAAGTCATGCCAAGGGAAGTCATGAGTCAGGGATCGCCAAAAGGTATTCGGAGAGCGATAAATGTAGATGAAGCGTATGAGGTAACGGACACTTCAGGGTGTCGCTGAACATACGAATATGTCACTTGTACAAACATTTTCTTTCAGTTGTATCGTAGTATTTCTGCGAGCACACCCTGCACTAAAAGTTGCTATAGTGCCCTTCTTTTCTGTCACCCTGGTACAATTCAACTCGAATAGCCAAAAAAAAAACTTAAATCACCTTAAAACAGTCACCTAAAACGTCATCAGAATAGGTACAGTCGGAATAGAAGGTAACACTAAATATGACTGTGCAACGCTATGGAAAATGACCGCGTGATATTATGTCATTTATAATTCCGAGTACATTAACCAGATGCGTGCACAGCACAAAGCATGTGTCGTGAGCACGCGTATGCAAATTCATGCAATCTGCGCTAACTGCACATGCTTTGAAAATTTAATGCACGTATATATGTTCTATGTACTTAACAGACATGCAATTACACCCCTATTTTATATAGGTACTAGTGTACTAGGTAGGTAAGGACTATAGGTACTAAGAGACAAGTGTGATTTTAGTGTATTCATTACAGACTAAGTTTACTGCAATTGCTTGTCTGGGGAGGCATAACCTCAAGGATGCTTACACCAAAATGACTTTGAATACCACTCTACTGTACCGTATAATCTTGATTGTTAATGTATACGTCATTTAGATACGTATGTACCTACTACAAATAGTAATGTACTCATATTGTGAAAAAAAACGTATCTACGTCTGTATTCCAAAGAGGTAGGCAGAGGAGTGTAATACACTCCTTCGTTTAACTAGTTATGTTTACGTCTCATGAAATAGGTAGTGAGCCTATCGCCGTACACCGGACTCGGATCCGATCTGTAAGCCACTACTAGAATTTTTAAGTTATAAAAATCCTATACCTAGTACCCGACCTGGAATTTACATACGAGCCAGTCATTTCAATTGTCCACATAATATATTCCTTTCACATATTTATTTTAAAGAATTTACTGATAAAAATAGTATTTTACGTCAACGTGATCAACGTAAACGTAACTGGTGAAACGTGGGAGTATTCTACACTCCTCTGCCTACCTCTTCGGAGTTAACAGACGTGATGTTACGTTACGTTTTTAACTGATGAAAATTTGACTTTTCCCTGCAACGATTGTAAGTTACTATGACAAAGAAAGACTTACTTTTACAGGTATAGTAAAAATGCGTCCCTTGCAACATAGGTACTTACACTACGTTATTTAAATAGTTAAATGCCTACTGTATATCTAAGCCTAAGATATTTCGAATGTTTCTATAGTAAGTATGTACCGTCCTAATAATCTTAATTGCTAAAATTACGGCGAATCTACCAAAATAACTAATAAAGAATGATGGTAAATTACAAATCAGTTAAGATAAAGTGATATTACAAAGTATACTCGACCTTTAAAACTCAAGATTAATGAGTCATCACAGCCCACGTGGTAACGGCCTTACTTCCCAAAATTGGTTTTAGGAACAACCCACATGCTGCATCTTAATATCAATGTCGTAAGCTCCATTTTACAATGACTCATAATTGACGAAACGTGAACGCTACCTTCATTTACATTTCACGCAACGTAAAAAGTTTCGACCTTGTAGCGTTATATTAAAGTCCAAAATCACTTAAATATCAATTTGCCAACTGCATGTGGTACCCACGAAGCCGCTCGACAAACAACCTGTTAGCAACCAACAAAAATATCAATGAACTTTAAATCAACGTGATAAAGAGTAAATTGCAATAACTTTTAATTAATTAGCCGCAATGTACCTTAGTACTTGAATGATTGCTGTTATTCGAAAAGCAGTAAGACCTTACAGTACAGACATAAGGTTGAATTTTAAATAATTATTTAGGTCACAATTATTGTGGTAAACATATTATGTAGGTGGTCCCTCCTACAATAAAACGTGGATACATGACAAAGGATATACATTTTTTAACGAGGCAAATGCGTGATTCGTCTTGGAATTTTAAAAAAAGGTAAACAGGTTGGTCACCGTCTGTTAATAAGCGCGATACGGCCCTTTCTTATCCTCTCCTTAGTGCCTCATTCAATGCTTAATTAAAGATTCACTCGCAATTGTACGTTGTTTCGAGCAATTTAAGACATGAATTAATGAAAGCGATAAGCAAGAATTTATAATTTTTTACTTTATTACATAAATAAAGATGTTAATGATGTCTTTCCAAATCTCTTCTCCTTTCAAACCTGTTTGAAATACGTCTGAAAATAAAAAGAGCTACTTTATGAAAGTGTATGTACTTACGATTTACGAATTAGTATCATAACTCGCTCATTAACTCGTGTTTTCAAAAATTACATATTTCAACTATATGTATATTTAATTACTACTGAATGGTGTCTGTAACCCCTCCACTGTTATTATATTGTGTGATTAGAGAGCTATGTCGGAACGGGGAATATTTACATCCACGAAAACTTTTCTAACATGCAGAAAAAGCATATCGTGTTTGTAAGAACAGAGATATATAGTAGTCAGTGCTTTCTGCCTACACGTTTAGGGACGTGGCGTGATATTTCTTCTATTAGACAACGTGGAAACAGCATGATGTGGCCGCAAGAGTTGAGCGGCATCAGTGTAAAGAATAATACAGATACGAAACACCCAGTTAGTAGTTAGAACTGCTTGTAATGTTATTACGTAACAATGTAACCATGGCAACCGCAACAATCATACCCTCTCCCGTCCACGCGAAGATTTAACGCGTTCCCGTCCTGTTTTTTCCTTATTTATTCCCACAGATAACAAATGCATTATCCCTAAGCCCTCACTAGAATAACTTGTTTGTCGAACAAAAATGCTCACGGAGTAACAAGTTAGATAAATCCTTTCTTTGGTGTTGGGACACGTTTAACGTATTGTTTACGCACCTTGACAAGCTAACAGATTAGGTATAGAAAGTTTAACCCTTAGGTTGGTTTATACTTTTTCATGTACCTGACTATTATTCCATCTACGGTTGTGTGAGTGTACCGGGCATTACATATATGTACAATACAAGAAAGAAATGAAGAATTAATTTTAATACAAAAAAAAACCAATAAATATTGTTTTGAAAATATTTCTACAGATAACTATCTGGTTTAAAAAAAAATAATGCATGGTCATTCTAGAATCTAGCCAGCTGTGTATAATCTCGCTCATACTTCTATTCTAGCAGCTATATGTCTGAGTTCTATATAATAGTTCTAAAACCTAATCAATTTGCGTTTTCGAAATATATTACTGCAGTTCATTAAAACATTGTTCATGTTAAAACATGTCATGGTGCAAACTCTATAAAAATATCCTTAACGGGTCTTGTAATAGTTTTTAAACGCAGCAATCTATTTTTTACACGAAAAAAGTCACCATTTTAATAGGAAACAATGTAAAAAAGAACACACGAGGGAACGCGGGAAAAAATATTAATGTCGCCATTGTTGAAATAAAAAGCAATCGGGCGGGAACGCGTTCTATTTTTAAACCTGTGTCAATTTTACTCTTTTTACACTGCATCCGTTTACAAGGCTTGCCATGAAACTTTATACCGATTTTATTACAACTCGATGTAGGGCTGTATTCTAAAAATGGCAATTTTCTTTTATTCTTCTTGTACAAATCAGCAACACCATGTTAAAAATAAACTAAATATATGTTTATACGAGTATGACTACATTTTTTTACTTACGTCTATTCTCTATTTTTTGCCTTCGTGGCTGTTGATAGTACAGATTTTATGGAACAAATTGGCAAGTTATCAATAGTATACAACAATTACCTATATTCTATCTATAGCATAGACTAGACTAAGCGAAGATGGTAGGTACTTTCTGTGAGCGTTGAAGCTCTCCATAGCGGCGTAGCGGATCCAGGTCCCTTAAGGCGGTCTCAAAAACAATGGAGTTTCAGAAAATCTATTATGATTTTCTGATCTATATGTTCTATAAAAAGATGGTTGAGAATAATCTGGAAACTCAGACACCAATCTTATTTCTGTAAGACTTATACCTTATCAACAAAATAACTCTAAAAAATATAGATAAATAGTGTTTTCTTCACTAATTCAAACAGATGACCAAATCACTGCTTAACATTTACCGTATTGTGACATCATATTTACCTAAATGCTAATTATACACCCGGATTTATTTAAAATTCGAACATGACTTAAATTTGGAAAATTGTATTTGTTACAGGCAACCTGATAATTAATACGAATAAAAAATGTGTATCAGCACAAAGAAACTAAAGTATGTTATATTTATAAAAAAACTTATTTACCTAACATTAGTTCCGTTATTCTAACACTAAAGACATTTCAAACTGAGAACTTTTCTCTAGAAAAGCATACGCTTTGTCTATGACAATAGCTCACCATTCAAAGTCTCAGACTTTCGACTACCTATTAGGCTTTGTGGGACGACCGAGTGGCTATTCAGATTCAAGTTTCACTTTCCGTAACACTAAACCTCCCTATTATATTTTGTTTAGTGGCAACACCGCAACAATGCAACCACAGAGTAGAATAAACACAAACCACAGACTAACAGTCGTAAAATAGATTATGTCTGCCTATATAAATTTTCCTACTTGACTAATGTAGAACATGATAAAACTGATCCATTAGACCAGTGGCAAGTGAACCTTAACGATGAGCGGAGGTCACGGTACGATTTCCAACCCGAAATAAACGCTTATGTGGCTAGCACAAATATATTTTCTGTGGCTGGCTGGGTAAATAAAATAAAAAAGAAACATCTACTTACATAGTGAATATTTAAATGTTACCTAATGTACATATTGATACACTTATGTACGTGTATCATTTCTCAGCTACCACAGTTTGGCTCTGCGGAATTAGCAATCAGAGTTACTAACAAATAACTGATAGTAATGTTAGATAGTATTATACTATCACGCCAGGTCTTTAGTGGTGTAGCCAGAAGTCACGGAGTGACAAATATCTCTGTCCTAATAGACTTGACGCGCTTGTTCTATTTTTATAACTCTCTTCATACACGTACATGGAATTTATTTATAGCAGTAAATATCATGTATTATTTGATAACAGTAACTAGTATAATAAAAAACATTAGAACACAAAATAACAAAAAAATATCAGTTGAGGAAATCCGACGAGCATGATCGATTTTTCTAGAATGTCGTAACATTACTTATTCTGACACCCGAACAGGTTCAATATGTCAATAGCATTACATCCATTCAAGCAGGTATGGGATCAGATGGAGATATTTATTGGCGCGAAAGAAGCACGCCTTGCAGTGTGCAAAGGAAATAAATTGAATAAAATCATCTTTGCCAACGAATACATAGCTTTATAATGGCTTCCGTTCGAAGGTACAGTCGGCAAAATATTCCATTATTAATAAATACTCTTATACCAAAACACACTTAGCACACATACTTCTTATTTCGAAACGTTTTTGTCAACCATACTTACTAATGAACTGTGCGGGACAAGAATTAAGATTGAATGGACGATGCTGTAAAAATCTAAAATGGTGTACTTACATTAATACGAGCGAAACTTTCCTCGCTTCGTGTACCTATGTTATAAAAAGAATAATTCGTGTTGAAACAACTTAGTGGACTGACGCGTTAATTCCCTTGTTAAAACACTGAACACAATACTGGGAACGTCCACACTTATTCATAAACTCTTCATACTAATGTTTCAACTATTTTATGTTGTGTCCCTTTCTATCATGTAGCTAGTGCGTTAACGTGAAAGAGGCAAACAATACAACACGGAGCGAAGCATTTCGAATTAGTTTTGCAAGAGCACTAAGGCACCAGTAATTAACATCGAAGTTTTAATGGAACGACCTATGATGGCCAAGTGTAAAAAATTTTGCTTTTTCTTTTACAACAAATTAAATGGGATTCCAGGCTATAAAAAAAGTAAATTGACACTGGTCGCAATTTTATTCACATACGCTATTTTTAAAAAAAAGCGTAACTTAACATATCTAGCAGTGGCTCGGAATCTGGACATGTAACCAGAAGATGGCAATAGGCCACCACCTATTCCATAGTGGGACGTAAACGTAACTGGTGAAACATTGGACTGTACTACACTACTTTGCCTCCCTCTTCAAGTATTACAGGCGTAATGTTACATCTTATCTTAATCATATCTTAACAGATCTACATCAAAGATAGAGACGTAGAAATGTAAGTAGCCACTTAAGAACTATAAACAAAAACACATATTCAGGTACACATTTACTATTAACTTTTAAACTCACGTAAAATACTGGTGGTAACTTAAAAGCAATCACTGACCATTCTGGGAACCTCGCTTGTAAGCACTGGTAATTAACACACCCACCAAGCGCTAAAACCCTGTAAACTATAAATAAAATAAACGAGAAAAAATAAAATGAAATTCAAAAATAGAATGGTTTGGATTTGCGCTCGGGGTATGGCAATAGGCTCTCCCCTATTCGATCCTGTGACGTAAACATAACTGGTGAAAGCCTAATCCCTAATCCCTTTGAAAAAATATTGTTGTGTTGCTATGTCATAATAGATAAGATTATATTATTTTAGCTGTTTTAATTCCACTAACATTAACGCGCGTATTTAAATTAGAAAGTTCGAGAACAGATGGACAATGTCTACGACTTGTATAATGTTGCAATAAAACGACAATTGTAAATCATAAAAAATCTGCTACAATTGTTTGTATAAATAATGATTCCTGACTCAAACTCAATTGAAGATCGGAGATATTTGTTACGAATTGTTACGAGAAATTGAAATGTCACGAGATGAGATTGAGATGAGAGACGTCAGGAAATTGAAATATCACGAACATGATGTGTTGAACATGATACATAATAATTAAATGAATGAAATGTTATATAAAATGATAACTTTCATCAGTCTCTTACTTAATTAAAAATTTAATTATTATTACAAGGTTTTTGAAATATTTATCTGAAATAGTTTAACGCGTGTTACTTTGACATATCCAGTACAAAAATCTTTAAGTTCTAACATACATACAACGCAAGATAAATACAAGGAATTTTTCAATGGCCGCCTAGTTTAAAACAGAACGTGCTTGTTAATTTAATTCGCAATTTTGTGATCATATCTCCCGCTAACAAGTTTGTCACAATGCTGGCTGAATATAAGAGAATCCTTTGCCTGCGACAAAAAAGAAAAAACCTAGTCAAGCGTGAATAGGATTTTTGAGGTGTTCCGTACTTAATTTTGGTCTATATTTTTATTGTCTGACATAAGTTAACTGTTTGTATAAACGTTTGGTTCAATTAACTTTTAATCAAATTAAGCTACTTAATGTTGATATTGAAGAAATAAAATTCTATTAGATGTAAATAGCTTGTTACGTTTTACTAGACTTTAAAGGAAGACATTAGAGTTTAGATTTAGGATCAACGACTTAGATTACTGAGTCACGGATGTTGAGTTCAATTCATACTTAGAACAATATTTGTGTGATTAACAATCATTTTTTTTCAAGATACGTAAAAGTATGTGTGGCTGTGTGTATATTTGTCAGCTGGTTTGTTAAGTAACAGAACATTATTATTATATGTTTTATCTTCTACAGAGCCGCTTAAATCTTCGTTCGCAGAGTAAGTCACTAATATTTTCCTCCATCATCATCTTCAAAGCTTCGATCGTTGTTTTGTTGAAAACAGGTCTCCATTTAGGTAGTAACGGGTTAAGACCGTAGTCTGCACGCTGGCCAAGTGCGGGTTGGTATATGCTGTCCAAACCTCGAAAGAAAGTTCACTATCTAACACATCATCATAGCCAGCCTGCTCGAGTCCACCGCTGGACATAGGTCTCTAACAGCGCGCCCCTGTACTCAATCTCCACCTTTCATCTTCAATTTCTACCAGCCACCATCTTTAATGGAATCAGATATTATAACAAAACAAGAATAAGAAAATTTTCAATCGCAATCCTTTTAAATTTCGCACAAAACAGATTAACTCGATTGTACCAATTTAAACGAGGGAACTCCAATTGGAAAAAAGTATAAAAACTTATGGTCCTTATTTCATCGACCTTCTGACTAATCTGATCTGGAAAAGCTTAAATGTCTTCCTATTAGCTTCGTTTTATTTATCTTCCCGTTTGCCCCATGCGCGTTTATTTTAGTTTGCGAAGATTTATCGCGGGTCGTTTTTATTTTTGTTCTCTTTCCAATTCACAACAGAATAGTTCATGATCAATGTGTGTGCATACATTCACACCGATCCCTAATCCGCACGCTTCGTGTGGAAACTATCCCACTGTTGGAGTCCCAAATACCTCTATCCTTGCGCATCTGACATTATTCTTCTATCGGGAGAAAAATAAAAGTGGAGAAAAAACCACAGATACAATAAAATCACAATCAAAAATATTTACTCGTTCTATTGTTATCGATGTTAATGTGACATCCAATTAAAGATATACATTATGATTCTTAAATAAATACATACATACGGTAAATTTAGCCATTAATCAGCATTCGCGCGGTAGTGCGCCAATTATTATATGAGAAAGGTTTCTCATATAATAATTGGCGCCCCACCATTTCCAATACCTTGGTAGCCTCTGCCACTGTTAGAGAGGGGACATTACAGTTACAAGCATATTCGAGCTTATGGTCACTTGGTTTACTATATGGTTGACCGCGAATTAATATTTCAAATAACATCGCGCCTGTATTTCTCTGAAGGGGTAATCGGACAAGTGCATCACTCCCACTCTTCACCACTTATATTATACGGCCCTTGGGTAAGCTTAATGCCGTATACCGAGCACAAATCCAGACTCAAGACCAACTCATCAAGTAATCTGAAACTATGACAATATTTTTCTTTTCTCATGACGAATCCGTAATTCATCCAATTATCCGATGCACAGTATAATCTATGGGAACATTTAAATTACACTAAATTATGGTGTAACAATAATCCAGTTTAGTGATAGATACATATCTTTCGCGTTTAAATATGATGGCTATGGGAAAGATATTATCGTCTCCGTGTGTAATAGGCGAAAGTTTTATATACAACGTTACAAGGCAGTCACAGACGGAGCTATAATATTACAGCAAGGAATATTACGACATATTACAATATGCTTTCTATAATATCGCTCGACTGACCGCACGTGTAATATATGTACTACATACATTACTTACGTCTTCAAAATACGTTTAAAATTACGTGAATGATGACCTCAAAGATTAGTATATACCTACTTATTATAACATTATTACATAGTTTGTTATAATAAATATATATTGTCCGCCTAATATACATATTAATTTACATATTAAATGACCCTGGGTTGAAATCCCTCGTCTTGTCCTGTTGGCTGTCTCTAACTTAAAATTTCTAGAAGTTTCTAGTGGCTCCGAGTTTGGACTTGCGATCTGTGCCCGGTGCATGGCAATAGGCTCACCGCCTATTCCATAGTGGGACGTAAACGTAACTGCTGAAATGTGGGAGTGTTCTATATTCCTCTGCGTACCTCTTCGGGGATTACAGGCGTGATGTTACCTTTTAACTCCGTCTATGACAACCTTAATGCTATAGAAGGAGCTAGTTCTTAATTACAGCATACAGACGTTCGTACTGTTCTCATGTACGCTGCAACATGTTTAATGATCGATGATTTCCATGCAATAGCTTACAGCCTGAAGCGGTCGCAGCCGTATCAACTGCGATTCGCAGATAATGATGGTGCGGTTGAAGGTCAACCAGTATTTTTATCCGTCGACAACGCTACTGATTCGCCGTGACCAGCACACGTTTTTATTAAAGCAAAGAAGTGTTTTAAACAGATAAAAAAATCTTTTATGAATTTCGTCTTGGATGCAGTGATAGCCTAGTGGTTTGAAATTCGACCTCTCTCTCCGGGAGACCGGGTTCAAATCCTAGCGCGCACCTCTTAAAAATGTCCGTTTTAAGTTTAAATATCACTTGTTATATGGATTTATGCCCGGTGCATGGCAATAGGCTCACCGCCTATTCCATGGTGGGACGTAAACGTAACAGGTGAAATGTGGGTGTGTATACTGTATCCTCTGTCTACCTCTTCGGGGATAGCAGGCGTGATGTTACATTTGTTACGTCATGTTTATTGTTTAAATTTTATGTCCATGTGATGTCCAGCGATTGATTGAGGCACACTAATGGTGAACAGATGAGCCCATGAGCTACATGAGCACATGAGTACATGAGCTAATCACTAATGGTCCGTCTAAGACGAGCAAGCCGTGTTAAGGTATCGTAAATCTAGAAGGAACCATTGGAAGAATAAATCAACCAACAATGATTTCTGATTTTTAACCATTATTTGAATTTATTGTATAGAAATGTTATATTATATTGGATTTATTCTATTCTATTTGGTATTATGGATAAGCATGCCTCACGCGGGGCCTATCTCCAGCAGTGGACTTAGGCTGATGATAATGTTGAATCTTTATTTCCAGTGTTCACGCCATGAACCATTTACATTCGATATTAAAAGTTACAGCTACGCAATAAACGTTCAATCCTATTTAATATTACTCTTACAATTGTATCGGTAATATTTATATAATGATAACGGTTTATCGGTAACGTAACTTAACGGTAAACGTAACTGGTGAATTGTGGGAGTGTTCTACACTCCTCTGCCTACCTCTTCGGGGATAGCAGGCGTGATGTTACGTTTTTTCTTTGAATTTACATTTGTGTTCGTGTGGTATCATCATGGGGTGTATTTACCTACATATGTTATAATTTGCCCACCTTGTAATGCTTGTGAAATCACATAAAAAGAAATTATTTCTAATTCATCTTTCAGGTATCTTGCTTCAGGATTCTCCCGTGGGTCTCATAGCTTACATTATGGACAGGATACTGATGTTCTCCGACCCCAATAACAGGCATCTACCTGATGGAGGGCTCTCCAATTTTTCTATGACTGACATCCTGGATAATATTTTGTTATACTTGAGTACGAACAGTATCACTACAGCTCTTCGGGTGTTTAAGGAGATATTCAGTAGTTATGAGTTGGAACAAGTTTTGGCGAGGTTAGTCGGGATTGTTATCATATACATATTTGATTAACATAATATGTTATAATATGTACATATTATGTACATATTATGTTAAAGCACTCTACCTTCTCATTCGGAGTAGAACAATAGGAGATTGATAAAAGGGTCGAGAATAACAAATTTGACTGTTGAACAAATGCAAAATTCGATTAGTATCTATATATCATATAGATATATGTTTTGCTCATGCTTGATTATATATATGTTTTGCTCATGCTTGATTATATATATGTTTTGCTCATTTCCAGAATACCAACATCTGTACCAACTTGGGGTCTTCGGGTCAAGCACGAGTTCTTGCATAGTCCCGATTTCGTCCTCCGTTGGAAGTATCCCAATTTAGTCGGCACCATTAATTTAAAAGATGGCGGGCGGTACGCTGCCTTTGAAAAACCTATAGAGTACAGTGATGATATATTCAAGGCTGTGGAGAATTTCTTGAAGTACATATCACCAATAAATAAATGAAATAAATATTTATGATTAATTTCGGGTGTTTCATTTATAGACGAAAAACAAACAAGTCGTTATCGAAGTAATGACACCTTTTTAGCAACGGAACGACGCACACGTAACATCATGCCTGTAATGCTCGAAGATGCAGGCAGAGGAATGTAATACACTCTCATAGTTCCGCCAGTTATGTTTGTGTCCCACTATGGAATCGTTTGCGGACATATTGCCATACACCGGGCACATATCCAGAGTCCGAACCAGTACCGAAAATCTTAATTAGAAAAACCTAATAGTGCCCGACCCGGGACTTAAACCCAGGACCTTGTGATCGGCAGTCGCGGTTGCAACCAACATGACGAACGAGGCAGTCAAGGAACATTGATACTAGCTTGAGTTATAGCTGGTGTGGTCATTTTCTAGATGGTTATGGGTTATCTTTATGTATCCCGTAAGTCTCGTACAGACGTAGCGTGATAAGAAAAATTGTTTTTTTCCCATTGGAGAGGATATTTTTAGAGTTAGCTATGTTTTACAAAATTTAGCCAAGAGTTACTTGTTTTCAAAACATGGCAATATTTTAAAGGAGTTTATTTCAAGCAAGTTCCCTGAAATCCTTTACGAGTTTGCCAGAAAAGTTGAAACACATAAGGTAGAAAAAAAAATCTTTCAGAAGCCCCTAGAATGTTAATACTCTATTCAGAGTTTGAATAATTTCAGCTGTACGATAACTCGCTGTACAAGACAGTTTGAGAACGGCTCCAAACTAGTAAAGTTAATCTTGAAGAACGGCGTTTGAGTTCAAATTGCGAAATTTGCCGTTCGCGAAAAATGATGGCGCAGTGTTTTGAACTTAAATAAGGTGATCTGCACAGTCGCGATTTTCAGGATACACTTTAACGATTAAAATTTTTATGATTTTGATTTATAATAATTAAAATAGATGATTTACAATGTGAATAATTGAAAGTATATATTTACTAATTTATTTATTTTTATTTTATTTATTTATTCTTGTGTAACACCATAAAACTAAGGGGTACAAGGGTGTACTTAATGCGTAATGGCATTCTCTCCCAGTCAACCCTGGGTGATGGTTAACTGAATATAACTGAATGGAATTTAACGTAACGTAACATCACGCCTGTTATCCCCGAAGAGGTAGGCAGAGGAGTGTAGAACACTCCCACAATTCACCAG
>DWTO01001657.1:0-15646 GCA_018244755.1 Jemadia pseudognetus
TGTGTAACCAAAAGGAAATATTTATATTTGTGTAAGAGCTGTGGATTTTGTTTTTAAATAAATAAATAAATAAATAAATAAATAAATCAGATGGCCGTGTGTCGAGAAGTCCTAAGATATTATTATTAGTTGAATATTAATATTGTTTGTTGAAGCCTGAGGTGTTAAGCTGCAGCATTGCCACATACAATTGTAACTAAATTGCTGAAGTTTTGACTCAGACAACGGCGCCGCAGAGACATCACAGACACTTGTACACGCGTCGTTGCTCCACACAACTCCGCATTGCCTTGTTCCGCTTTTAATGGTAGACAGTTATCTCTATAAAACGTTAGTCTGTGCTACTGTTTTATCACACATGTGTTTGACATTAACAGTATGGGGATAAACAACACACAAAGATTTCTCATCACCTCGACAAACGGAAAACTTTATCTTTAAATGAATAAATTATATCCCTATGATATACATATAAATTGTACGCCAGCTTGGTACGATACGGAAAGTGTGTATACTATAATTTAAAACTATATTATATTTAAAAAACATATTTAAAACTGTAATCCATTTCTACAATAAATTAATTTGAATTTTACATATGATAACAAAATGTACGTACAAATATACTAGTAACGCGTTGTTTAAAAAGCTGTTTGCCAGTTCGCTAAGAGACAAAACTGCTTTATATCATCATTATCACCATCACTTTTTGGAAATGGGTTTCCTCTCAGAACGAGCATGTTTAAGGGGCAGCCAAGCAAGCTATTTACGTATAAATTGGTAGACTTCGCACTCCTTAGAAAACATAATGTAGGATTGTAAGATTTGTAGGCTTTATCACGTTGTTTTTCTTCGCCTTTAACATAACAAGTGAAGACCTTCAGAACTAGTCACAGTAATCGTCAAATATAATCGCAGTTAGGTTGGTACTTCAAAAGAATCCATCCGTACCTACTCTCATTGATATGAAAGCTATATAAAGAGTCCTTTGAGTTCTGGTAACCATATCCGATTTTAAGAACTATTTATTGTTAACATTAGCCACAAACTTTCTTTAGTTACAAATAATTTATTTATCTTTTATGATACTTGGCATAGGATATTCTGCTCCTATAGTAGCATATATGTATATATACACACACAGAAGCACATAAAAGCAATCATACTTTGATATATTTGGGGATGGGGATATCTTTTACATTTTGTCTTTAAATACTACTTTGGTTCATTTTAAAATGTGTCAATGTTTTTGACCCATATAGGTCGTGGTCATCTATGAAAGTAACCGTCAACAGGTACATGAAGAGAGTCGGATCTACTTTCCATCTCATTTTTTTTCTCTAATACAAACTTTATGGTTTTATTAGCCGAAAAAATCCACTAATAAATTCAACGGCTAAAGTAACTTTTATACGTACGACGTACGATAAACAACAGCGTGGGAAGAAAAATCCCACCTGATAGAAAGTAACGATGCGATCTGAGGTTGGAAGGCTTATCCGCGAATAATCTATTCTCCCTCACGTGTTACCAAACGATTGGGAACTACTTCGCCAACATAAAATCACAGGAAAATCGTAGTGTTTCTAGATGATCATCATCATTACGAACGACCTCTTGTTTCAATGTTGGTCAAAGGTTTCCAAAAATGAGACCGGTTAAGGCCATAGTCCGCCACTCTGGCCAACTGCGACTTGATAGACCTAGGACGCCGTAGAGAATTTAATGGAGAACTCTAAAAGAATGCTGGTTTCCTCGTTCTCGTTTATAACGTCAAAAATAACGCATCATTTACGAGGCAAATGCTAATCAATAACGATTGGAAAGTCCATAAGCTGTAAAATTAATCCTTTAGTACTCTAAAACATGAACCAAAATAGTTTTTGAAAGCAGGAATTTAAAAAAGTAAGAAAACATCTAATATTTCACATCGACTAACATTTACGACTGATTAGAACTTCAAAGGAAATAACGTTAGGAGTAACAGTTTCTGTATTTCCAGTTCGTGTAACTCTAGATCGAGGGAAGGCACACACGGGCATTGATACTGCTATCTTCATATGTGATCGTGGAAAAGCTTATTACAGGTCATAGAATATCGAAAGCTTTGACTAAATCAGAAATAAAAGATTTCAGTTTTCATCTGAAACATTCTTCTTTGTAATTTACATGTAGTAAAAGTACCTGAAGAAATTAAACACTGCATCCTATTCTTCATTTATTAACACGTAAAATTTTCTTTTATTAGTTTTTTGTGTCACATTATTATAAGTCTCTAAGATAATATTACAACAGGAACTATTATAATAATGCCAACACAGGCTCCTGATGGAGTAGGTAGAAAGCAAAGAGTGCCATATAAATATATCTTTAGATACCTAACATACCTACCTCTAATACATTTATCACTCTCAAAGCTGGTCGGAGATATCATAACATATAAACCAATTATGAAGCTTCAATTTTACGTCATGAATCGAATACGAAGTAAAAAAAGTCCGTTCCTCTCCGTACGTACTCGTAAATCATCGCGCAAAAAGCTCTACGATGTTCAAAACTGCTGGATAGCGCTTAAATAACCGAATGGAACTTTCATTCCCAGTTTCAACTATATAAAATACGAGTATATTGTATATTATTGAGGCTGATGATGAAACAAAAATGTATTTCAACTTTGGGTATTAAAAGATGATTTCAAAACATGATTTTTTGGAAAAAAAAATAACTAGAACTAAAATTGTAAACGCTCAAAGTATTCGTTTATCTTTCTTTCCCATTTCTAAAGAAAAGAGGATAAACGTGATATTTGGGTAATGAAATATATTTCGAGCATCGGGAAGTGAAAAACGGGTTTTATCCCGGAACAATATAACATTACTCCCAAACAAATCTCATTGGAAAATTAAAAGTATACATTTCAACAACAAAGTGATCGTGTTTCAATGGAAAATATAAATGGTAGACAAATAAGTTTCATACCTCAAACATAGAGTAGTGCTGTGTAATGCTTTGTTAGCGAACGATTAAAGAAGCAAATTATTCTTGGAATATACTTATATTAAGTTTAGTTTAAGCCAGTTTCAATAAATGACAGATCGCTAGCCAGATTGAAATTGGCTTAAAAATAAAGCGTTAGTAGCTCATAATTACGTAAAGATAATCAATACACAATATTTAATCGCAATATGTTTTTCACACGTACACAAGTAAATCAACATGTATTTATAGGTATTTTTATTTTGTTGTACTTGGTTATATAAATATTGTTCATAAATACACGCCATGATGATATTCTTATATATTTTTTCGAATTCAGCGCTTCGCGTGCTTAACGTTAATTAAATAGCCGTCACTGAATTATCTTGTCATACTTGAAGCTTTCAAACTTGCATAATTTCACGAAAAAAGGAAGTCTTGTGTTTCACTCGGATTTAATTTCAAATTATTTATTTACTTTTAGTCTGTCTGTAAGTTGAAATGGTTCTCCAAATCTCATTACTACTAAATATGTATATAAGTATTATTTATGTTATGCGCTAGGAGCGCTACTAGCTCAGAAGTAAGTATTACTATATCATAAACAAACTAAAAAATTAAGGAACACTTTGGAATGACTTTCGTATATATTATAATCCATTTCAAAGATAATCTTTTTCAAAGTACTTGACAGAAACCGTAATGCATTTAATATAAAATAAAAAATTGTTCATGTTAATTTCTTTAATAAACACAATTGGACGATGTCCTAATCACATTTTATCTTATGAAAATATTCAATCTTCCCTTTTTTGTAGGAAAATAACACGAACACAAAACGAAGAAACATGATTGTGCTGCAGCGGCGAAGCTTGAAGGCAGATAAATAATTAAAGCATGATTTAATTAAAAACACCTCCTACTTCGTTGCTTCTGAACCTTTTTAACATTGTACACTAAAATTGATGAATAATATACGCATATATATGTTTAAAGATGTTGAATAACACTTAAGTCATTATAGAGATACGTCACAGTCAGTTTAAAATTGGGCTGATAAAATAATGGTTGTGTCTGTATCAAAATTAAAACACTGACAGTTTAAAAACATGTCAATTTAAATAAATATAAATGTTTAATAACAATGAATCCAAAATATACATGCGCGCACGCACGCACACGCATACACCCAGCGGACGTAATATATTATAATTACCCTATAAGTTTCGCATTTTAGGCGACCAATGTGTATTTCATAAGTAATAAAGGTTCTTTAAACCGAAGAGCGTAATCTTCAGCGAGTGTAAAACAGAAAAATTATCACATTGTTCCCCCACAATAACCCAGGAGACACATTTGTAATACTAACGCAAAATAACTTCCTGGGAAAAGTTCGCCACACTTATACATTAAGTTACCTCTAGACAAAAAGAAATTAGCTCACAGAATATAATCCCGGACTAAATAACATCATTTATAAGTTATTTGGCGCGTCATACCTTGTATACTTTGTATACCTTGTATATGATAACTATTATACTTTAATGCTTTGTTATGTTTGCCAGAATATCGTTTGACTAAGCGTAATCTGTGTTAATTTTAGCACACTGACTTGACTTTTATTTATTTATTCATAACTGTTTTACTTACATACCTTTCAACCCAATCTGTGAGCGAAAATATATAGTAGCATGTGTTAATAAATAAATACAAATAAAATATTAATTCTGTTTATTACAAATGTGTTAAATATTTTACTAACACAATAAAGTAAAAAATAAAACTATAAACTATAAATAAAGATAACTAAGATATAAACTATACATATATTAGCAACTTTGTGAACAAAAATTTAATATAAGCCGAGATGGAACAGAAATTGAAATAGACTCATGTGACCAATTAATGTAGGGTCAATTGACGCACTTTCAGGTTAAGATATCAAGATATCAGCTTGTTAAGAACCAAAATCGATCGAAACAAATTAAATTTTGACATGATTATAGCTAGCACGTAGGTCGCGGTTGGCAGAACTAAATTAATCGTTAAACGCTATCGGAAACCACAAATGTGTGTTTTTTCGGTCATTGTCTATTCAACATTTTTCTACCAATTCGCTGTACAGTACTTCCGGTTGGAAGATTGATAATAATCAATGATTAATAATAAACGCGCTATCATTATAATCAATAAACTTTGCTGTAGTTAACAAGGAATACAAGGTAAAAAAATTAGATACCAGCTTTCTCTAGAAATCTTTTAATTTTATCAATCGTACGCTGTTATCCGATAATAATGGCCGGGCTTAAAGAACTAGATCCGCTCTAAGCTCAGAAGAGATTACCGCTGGATTTCTCGTTTTATTTGTCTAGGTAGTAACAAATATGTAGAATTGATATTATAATAATTTTATATGTCAATACGTAGAGGACAATGTTAGTACCCAGTTTTTAAGAATATTGCGCGTGTGCAGCAGAGTGATATTCGGTAAAGTTAAAGTTTATACAGGACGTGGTGCAGTAAGCTAAAAACTTTCGTTGTTGACATTTATACTGTTCATGTCAGACACAATAGTTTCAGGTCAAACAGTAGAATATAATGGAAATATATTACTAGTAAAGTAGGGTATCTAGCTATAGAAAGTATTGAACTCCGTTAAAAGCTAAAATATTGTCATGCACATCCTCTGTACAAGTGAATTCGAAATTAAAACACATTTTAAGAGCTATTACCAGTAAAATATGATAGTATGGTTCAAAAGGACATTGGTGTTGCAGGAAGTTGCGAAGTATACGGTTTTTGTATATAGTTCTACATGTACTATTTATTTCACATAAGGCAGTTTTGAAGCTATCATGCGACAGAGAAATAATAGTAGTCCGATTTTTCTGAGTAGAAACACAATCCTAACTTATCTAAATAAACTCAATTTTTATTTCTGAATCAGCCTTATTTTAGTTTCATATTAATTACGATATCAAACTTTGCTACTGATTTCTGTCGACAAATTTAGTCATATTTTCCTATGTGAAGATGTCGCAACCGGGACTTACAAGCCTCAGCTACATTTTGTTATATTATTGTTTAAATAAACCTGTTCGTTACAAAATTATTTTCGTTACAAAATTATTTTCGTTACAAAATCGTTACAATTTTTTCCACATTACATATAATTAGACATAATGCAGTTTCACCAAATTTCGCACAGTTCCCGCGACGTATGCACCTAATCAATGTGAGTACGGAACATTCTCGATTAAAAGACACTCAGTTCGGCTCATGTGCGGAGCGCGCTCGCCGGCCGTCCACTACTTGAGAGTAAACACTAAACAGATGTACGAATCATTACTAAATGTGCATAGTATTTTGTAATAGCAGTATTATTTACAATGTTAAATACAATTGGTGATTTTAAAACTTGTATTGAGATTAAAAAAAATTATAATAATATAAATTTCGAAGTTAAATTTTGTGATCGTATTAAAAAGGATTTTCAGATTCGCTATGGCATTTTTACAAATTTTACACGCTTTAAAGTATAACTCTGCAGGTACTGTTAATGTTAAATAGTTAAGAATGAATTTGACAATCTAATTTCTTTAAGAACTGGTCTGAAATGGTAACAGATATTTTAAGATTTCTGAAAATATAATGTAAATTTCTGTGTAACTAAAAGTCTTGCTACATCGTTACCTAGTAGATGTAGTAGATGAAGAAAGTGATGTTTAATTTTAAAACAGCACGTAGTTTTGTAAAGATAGTGCAAGATTCGAAGCAAAGATCGTAGGAATAGGAGGCTTGTATGTTATAATCAATTGCCAATAATAAGATAATTATTCTTTTTTCGAAAACATCACATCTAAATAGACTCAAACAGACGAATGTCTGTGAGATGTCTATTCACAATCTCATGTGTTTTTGTTACAATTTTTTGGTTACCGGGGAACTGTGGCAAATGATTAATCCGCGCTCCAGTTAGAGTTGAAATAAACATTTATGTAAGAAAACAAACATGCTTTGACCTGTTTTGACCTGTTTTATTCTTTGTTTAAATAAAACCGTGCCAGTTTCTGGTATAGATTGCGTCCAGCCATTACTTGTACGCGCGATGTTTGGACAGCTTGCCACATGAAAAAAATATTGGCTTTACAATCGTACGCGGCCTGATACCCTTGGAACGGCGTATCAAAACGTGGTCGGTTGACCTCAGCCCCGCTGCCGTATATCTTAGATGAGCAGAAGTAGCAAAGATTACGGGCATTCCTTTGTATACATATGAAATCCTGTTAAGAAATCAGTACCAAACGTTACGTTGTTGTTACAATGTCAGCACGCCAGGTCTCAATCAGGTAGGCAGAGAGCACTGAATGCTAAACATATTATTTCAATATCATTAAAAAATTACCTAAATATGAAATATAATTATTTAATCAGTATTAATGTGTTTTTGCATCGCAAGCACTTTTGACTAAGAAGACACGTCCAGTTGTAACTAGGGCTTATTTCTGCCATCTGGTATTTCATTACATAACAATATTAATTTCTGTCTGTACTTCCTAGAGTACAAGCGTACTAAGTTAAATAAGTACGACTAAGTTAGTAGGTAAATATAACTTAGCAAGTTAGTACGTTATTAAGTAGTATTGTCAATAAGTACGTCTTCAATATTCTATTGTCATCCCTAAGATAAAATAAGCGTAGTTTTATGCAAACTCGAGTCCATGGTTTTAAAGTCGATATTCGTTTTGTGTACCTACTTAGATTAGACATAATAACATGAAATTTGACATATAAAATTACCTAATATTTGTAATAAATGTATTATTAATGTTCAACCCTAACAAGCGGTTAGTATTAAAAATACCCTTTACTTCCTTCCTTTTACCGCCCTTAAGGATACTAGAGATGTAGTACTGAAATTAAAAATTAAATAAAAAACACGCACACCGACCGAATGGAAATGAGTTCGCGTCTCATTAAGCCTTATTATTTACAAGGTTTGTTAATATTCTTTTACATTGAGCGGTGGGCCAAGCACTCAAGTTTAATTAAACCACTTAAGAACGTACCAGGGTAATTTAAACACTCGCTGAGGTACTGCAAAGGGCCCTTGATGTGCTTAGGTCTAAGTTCTATACAAGTTTAGGTCATTAATAAAATCCGTTGTGAGCTACATCGGTACCGTGCTCTGATTTTAAAAACTATACGTCTTAATGGTAGAGAACAAAATATGTAGAAGGCAAAATGTTCAAAAACAAAATGTGTTTCTGTCTGAGTAGCAACGTGTATGTGACTAGCCTCGAATGGGGCAAATTTGATACTAACAATTGTCATACTATCATGTCGGTCTGTCCATACTAACAGCCTGCTTCAGGAACTGCAATGCTATCAGCAGTTTAACAGTTATTAATAGAACCTTATTAACAACTGCAAAACATAATACCACGCTTGTTATCCGAGAAAAGGCAGACGCATGAGGGTAGTGCACTCCACGTTTCACCAGTTACGTTTACGTCCCACTATGGAATAGGTGATGAGACTATTGCCATGCATCGGAATTAAAACCTTACTCCGAGCCACAACTAGAAAGTTCAAATGGAATATGTAAGTTACAAATACAGTATACCCGACCAGGGATTAGAAACTTGGACCTCTTAATCTGCAGTCGCGCTTACAAGCGAGGGTGTATACAAATAACTATGCTCCTAAATAACTATTTTTAATATTACATTACCGCATTCGCGATGTACAACATTTTAATAAAACTCCAACAATATTTTTGGTACCAACGATCATACAGTTTTGCGACATATGATGCTTATTCTGTTGACCAATGATGCTTTTATTTAATATTAATATCGGAAAATTTTACACAGGAACACCTTTCCACATTACTTAGAGCCTATACTACGGTAACCAGACAACTGATAAGCCACGTAACCGCCTCCTTGACTATAGACAACAAACTCCACAATCGGTACGATTACTGCAAAAAGTACCAAAGCTGAAACTTTAACTGAACAGGAACCGATTATGATTAACGGCACCCAAATAAGAAGTTGCAAACAATATTACATGTAAATAGAATTAATTAAGTAAGCGAACTTTACTAATTACGATAGACGCAAACGGGAACAGGCTGATACAAAACACAAACAGCCGTAGGCTGTGAAATCACGCGTTACTGTGTTAATACATCGCGTTTGCTGCTTCATAAACACTGTGATCCATTGACGAGCGTGTTTTCCACTGACTCTTGTATGTAACGAGTCAATAACCCTAAGTATTCTTGTAAGGGAGCTATCCATGTCGGGGAAATGAAAGAATATTTTTCCCGACCTTATACCGGGATACAAGGTGTAGTTAGAGGCGACGAAACCCGGCGCTGGCAGATCGCAGTATGGCGTGTCCTGTCTAGGTACAGCTTAATGTCCTGGCGGTTTATGGCCAGCTGCGTAGGAGGTGTAAGTAACTCTGCTCTGCGATACCTAACCCGCATGCTCAATGTAGGAGTGATAAAAATAATCCCTCAACGTATACCAATGTCCAGCAGTGGACTGCAATAGGTTGATAATGATGACGATGACGATGACGATTTTTGTAACACTGTATTTTTATTGTCCCACTGATGATTCCATTTTCGAAACTGAGCGGTTTGCTAACTAATCTATTGATGATTAGTAGACTTCACTCGTCAATGTACCACCGCTTTAAAGGTGTACATTATTTAATAATATCATATTGACATTAAAGGCGCAAACTTAGACCTCGCGGAGCAACAGAAGTGGCTGATTTCGAATAGATATTAAATCTTGTATCTTAATCAAGTTCGGGGTTTCAATGACCACTTAGTAAGTAACTTTATTGTTAAATATTCCGTAGAATAGGATTATTATGAATAACTACAATAATAAGTTTGAGTAAGGTAGCCGTTGCATGTGAAGTAACCAACGTCGGAGTGTACTACTTTCCTCTGCCTACCTCTTCAGGGATTACAAGACTGTTAATAAAATTATCCAATATTAGTCTATTAGTTTAGACGTGTTGTTAAATTCACAACACGTGGATTGTGAGTCGTTATGAAATGTAGTTAATTGCTTTATAAGAACACATGCGATGTAAATGTGTTGTTGTGATTTTATGGGCCATTAAATGATAGCCATCGACACGGATATCCAAGTGAGAGTACTAGAAACGATAATTACATTATATTAATTTTATATTAAGCTTTCACGTAGAAGAGAAGGTACTGAGAGAGCCAAAGATTACCGGTTGGAGTAAATAAGTCGGATACTGGCTGATGAAGAACAGAAAAGTCTTCTGAAGAGAGTGGTTAGATGAAGCATATCAGGTCTTAGGATGGAGGTGTTTGGCTGTGTAATTGATCTAACCTGACCTGATCTGTATCCAACAGTGAAAGTGTGAAGAATTATGGGGCTAAAATATAACAGGAAATAGGATCGAAACGAAACGTATGACAAGTCGTTTCGGGAACGTGAATGAATCCGGTAAAGTAGATAGACTCAGATATATTTTGAGACAACATACTTTATAAACATACCTAATTCGGAGATCCACTTTTCATATAAAACCCTATAGAGAAATTGCAATATAATATTTATTATTGTGGTTATATCACTAAGTCAGCTTCTTTACGGGTTAGGTAGAGAGCGCCGAGTGTCTATCCTAAACAGACCAGAATTGTTTCTTTTACGTTCGTGATTATTTTCATATTACTGCATTCACTGCCTCGTTCTCGTGCTGAGTTCAAATCCCGGATCGGGCACTATTAGATTTTCTAATTTAGATTTTCAAGTTGCGACTCGAACTCTGGAAATGTGCCCAGTGTAAGCAATAAGCTCACCACCTATTCCATAGTAGGACGTGAACGTAACTGGTGAAACGTGGGAGTGTACTGCACTCCTCTGCCTACCTCTTCTGGGATTACTGGCGTGATTTTACGTTACATCACTGTTACTACAACCATTCTAATTTATTTAAACGCTCAAAATAATGTGTATTTGTGGTAAACGCGACTATTAAAACAATACGTGCTTATGACATTTTAATTTACCAGCTTATTACTAAAACACATCCAATATGCAACATATGTACATATAATAAAAAGATATTTATGTGAACAATAAATACAGGACGACATATGCGTTACCGGAAATACCAATATCTAACTGAGAGTGGTTGTCAAAGTTGGCCATTTCAACCCCGAAAAGGGCAATCTTCGGCGTACATCTACCTACATTTTGATAAAAAATGTATCAGTGCGTTACTAGGGCGGGCGGCAAAGAACACGAATGAGAATCGAGCACCCACATTTGTCTCAGTTTGGGGCGACAGATATAATATTGTTTATTTAACTGAGATAACTTTGTTCTAAATCTAAGTTTGATAACTTTTGACGTATCTATTTATACAAAAATTACAACTTTTCTTATGCGTTTGACAATGTTGAACACTCATTTTGTTAATTTGTTTTCATTTTTACAATTCGAATGCTTGTATAGGTACATTTAAAATTCGATTTTATTCAATGAAAACTGAGTTTGAAATTATTAAAGACTAAAACCTAAAATTATTAATACTAATGTAGGTTTTACTTATTTACACATAACTCACTTAAATTGTAACTCACACTTAAATTGTAAATGTCAGTTACAAAATCTCTTCAAACATTGATTGATGATTTAAATGTACCTACATTTAGAGTAATATTTACCTTTTTCATTATTCTAGAATATTCGCTCCATATTGATCGTACTGGCAAAAGCATCAGTGAAACAAGCCAGCGAAACTAATGAAGGATTTTATCGTAGCGACCTTAATACTAAAGAACTGTTTCTTTCTAGATTTTAGCCAAAGAATAATCCCAGAAAAATGAAATTTAGAAAAATTATGTAGTGCCCGACGTGGGAATAAAACCCAGGGCCTCCCGATCGGCAATCGCAATTGCAACCAACACGACCAACGAGGCAGTCGACCTAAAGACTGTTTAAAAAGCATTTCTAAAGCTTGTATATTCATTTACCACATATATTGCCTGCTATTATTGGACTTTAGCGTATAACAAATTTTATGTATAACAAGGTTATGAAATTGGCGTGAAGAATTTATGTAATAAGAACGCGATTGGTTTTCGATTAATCCTATAGCCATATATCTTCGCACGCTTGACTTTGTGTAAGGACTAACACATTATTATGAAATGAAAAATTACCACAGTATACAGGCTTTATTAAAGTTGGAAAATTGACCTTAATATACGAAACTCAATGCTAACTGACTTCACCTTGGAAATGTAGGTTCTACGTCAGTTTTTGTTAAACGTTCGCCTGAAAGCGGCAATGTAGCGTTTATTAAATTTGAGCTCAAGCCTAAAAAGCAATTTAGTTCGCCTTGGAAAAACTGATTAATCCAACCTTGTCTATAATGATATCGTCTTACACTTTATTGAAAAAACTTAATCAAATGCACAAAGAAATATAATACGTAAATAATGAATACCTACATACGCTTAAAAAAAGAAGAATTGGTCGAAAGGTCAGTCTTAGGTTAGCCCTGAGGGTATATCGGAATGGATCCGAGGTATTCACTTCTACCGGTTAAAACATGTTCGGGGCTGTCCTTGACATTAACGAAACTTCAGTACAAGTCATGAAACCAGTTAACAGGCTACCGTACAAAGGGTTGGACGATAAACCCACGCCTCTGCCCCATTCCCTTCTCTGAATCCTTGTTGAAACAATGCGATACAATAATCTCCATTCTAACTCTGGTTTGGGAAAAGATCTGTGTTTAGTGAGTCTTAATGCCTGTGAACAAATCGATTTGAGAAAACGTGGATCTACGTGAGCAGCCAACGTAAAGCTTTCTTCATGAATAGCCAAGAACAGTCCACGAACAGTTGCAACGCGGAAAACCCATTAAGATATCAGTTTAATGCTAACAGCGATACAACTTGCACGGCGTGGCACTTTTATGAGATATCGCCGGTACAATGGCAACGTACGTTGTACATTAGAAAGTTCGGCAATCGTACGGGCCCCTTATGTTTCGACGGCGCTGTTCCGCAGCGCAAAGTTTCGACTTTTACGATAATGTCAGCCATTGCCATTCAAACGCTAAAACTTTATCAATGTGTGCGAAAGGATAAGCGTCGTTGCTATTGATCACAATAACTTCGCGAGACGCCCGCTTCCAACGCTTTTTCCTTATCGCTAATGAGCACTTCTAGATAGTATAAGTTTTAGAAGTAAAAGTAGAAAAGTTTTTTATTATACGTAACATCACGCGTGTAATCCCCGCGGAGGCAGGCAGTGAAGTGTAGCGCACTTCCACCTTTCACCTGTTCCATGTGCGTCCCACTTACTACACGGGGACATATCCCGCCTCTGAGCCTCTACTAAAAAATCCAAGTTAAAAAAATTCAATATTACCTAACCCGGGATTTGAACTCAAGATCTTTCGATCAGTAGTCGCACTTGCGCTCAATATGACCATGGAGGTAATCAGAATTCTCTATTATAATTATTATATAGTAACACCAGGTCACCCATGTAGTATCCAGAGAGTAACTAGTCTCAAATATCTATTGTTACAAACGCATGTTACAAACGTACGCATTGTTGTATGTGCCTATAAGTGAAATGACACTTACCCTGTTCTATTGCCTTGTAAACTCTTTACTGTATTCATGGTGCTCATTTCGTTGGCGCATCTAATATAAATAAATAAACTAGCAATTCCTAAAGCGACGCGACCGACTACGAACTGTTCGTTGTTATAACGTCTCCGAGCCCGATCAATGTTTTTTTTTATATTTAGCAATAGATTTGCGTTTGACTGCAATCCCACCTCATGAAAAGCGAGACGCAACCTACGATGTAGCACGCTGGCCTAGAAAGGGCCTATTCACTCTTGTCTTGAATAATTTCAGGTTATACGAATCGGGAAAATAGAAGCCGGCAGGGAATACCACTCTTTTGCAGTCTGTATCAGAAACGATTTAGCAATCCGTTCCGTTCTGCTCGAAATCTGTCTATGAGATGTGGATGGTACCCTGCCGCACGGGGGGGCGGGACTGGACTGTGGCGCTCCTGTGCGCACTCTCCAAAATGTATCCGATAACAGACTGCAACGTTACGCCGACGTTATGGACATTAATAAATGTGAATAATGTTCGTGTGTGCACGCTACAGATCATACTCAAGCGTCAAAGACTTCCATATCTATATATATATATATATATAATATTAGTATAAAAATATTTTGGAAGGTTCTTATTAAAGCTGCGTGATCTTTAGAACAGGGGTGAGCTGCGCACCTGCCGAAGTTGGTGTGGTCGTCGAGCAGTGCCGCGTACTTGAGCGCGGCGGCCAGCGCGCCCATGGCCAGCGTCAGCGCGCTCTCCGGCAGCGCGCGCGCGTCCGCCTGCTGCTGCGCCTCCCACCGGAGCAGTCTGTTCAGGTCCTGGGTGAGCCCTTCTGTCGAGAAGTCGCTCTTCTTCTGTCTTGTGATCGTCACGTTAGTCCTCTCCATCACGTTTTTGAAGGCTTTAAACTGTGGATTTAAAATATGCGAATAACATATTAGGTCAGAACGCGTAGAGCGAATTCCTGGTACACTTGTAAGTATATTGATTGATGCGTTTCAGAGCGTGACGTAATTGAAAACGTGCGGCACCTCGTCGCGCAGCGGCGGCGCGAGGCACTCGGCGGGCGCGGCCTGCACGGCCGCCGTCTCCAGCGCCGTCAGCAGCTCGTCGTCGGGGAACTCCGCCACCGCCATGTGGTAGTCGGCCACGGTGAGGCACGCCACGCCCACCAGGGTCACCTACCGGAACGAACGTTTCGTTAACCCGAGGCGAACCGCCGGCTCCTGCCCTCATTGTGCGCTTTTGTAAATCCACGTTAACTTCCATATAATGCAAAAGCTTATGTCGCCAACTCCTGTGGTTCACGTCGAACCGATACGACTTCCTCCCTGTTTCACTTTACTTACTCGTACATATGAGAATGTTGGAGAAATTTTCACTAGTTCTATCTATAGTTTGTAAGTCAAGAGTCCGAGGCCCTCCTGAGCGTGGGGGCCCTAGAACACTGCCTCGTCTAGCCCTCCGGTAGCTACGCCGCTGACTTCACTTCTCCGCGTATGCACCAGTGCACGTTTAACCAATTACGTTTATTCCACGTTAAAATATATAGGTGGTGAGCCTATTAGTGACGTAACGAAGATTCGCATTCGCGAATATTCGATGACGTTTGCATATTCGCATTCGCAAAATTTTTGCGAATGTTTTGCGATTATGTAAATAATAAAAAAGGTTAATAAAATCAATTTTTTTTTTATCAAATCTTTTCTTTTAATAATATCAAAAGCATTTCTAATGTTTTTAATACGAGTAAAGATAACCTCATAATCACCATGATCAGTGTTCATTCTATCATCTGCTATTATTTATTCACTTGGCGCAACGAAGCTTGACAATTAAATTTTCATTAGAACTTATAAGAAAAAAATATATAATGCAATGTAAGCAAACAAAAAAAATCTTCTAGGAAATGTATTACATAAAAGTGAATGTATTACATAAAAGTGAATGTATTACATAAAAGTGAATGTATTACATAAAAGTGAATGTATTACATAAAAGTGA
>DWTO01001658.1:0-15640 GCA_018244755.1 Jemadia pseudognetus
TTTAGGGCATATTATTTTGTTTTGCAACAGTTTTTTTTTGAAGTCGGTTTTTTGTTTTGTTAAAATTTTTGTTTTTTTGTAAAACCACCGGTTCTGGGTTTTATCTTTAAAAATTTGGATTCCTTTTGTATCAATCTTTAAGACTACCAGTGCTTCTATTGCAGTAAGATAGACAGGAGTATCTCTGGGCTGTATGTAAGGTGCTATCAGCACAGCAAGTAAGCAATGTTTCATAACAGTGGACCAGAAACTGAACCCAGTGAAACAACATCGCATGAAATATCTTTTGTCGGTATACAGGCGTTTCATAACTTCATAAATATTTCCAAAATATCTGTATGTACAAATATTTCTCACAAATCATTTAGACCACATTAATATGACATATTATAGGTAGTAATTAAGGTATAATATACCTAAATTAAATTCATTTATTATAGTTATATCTAAATGTCTAATTAAATTTTTGTTGTTATTTATATGACTGGTAAATAAACTTTTCATAAAATAGAACGCATTGTTTATAAAAAAATAATTTATTCTATCATTTCGGACGCATATTAAATAAAAAAATATAAAAACAACTCATAAGTTTGTTTGAGCAATGTAGGCTCATTAAAATTAAAATCTGTAAAATCTTCCTACATCTTGAAGAAGTCTTTAATAATATTCAAAATGTTATTGTTACTTTGGGCCCTGTGGTAACAAAAAAGGGTTATAAATGTGACATCCAGTGAACAAATTAGTTTAAGTAAATATATTTAGATCAATGAGATTAAGTATTAGTTATTAGTAAGATTAAGTATTAGTAAGATTAAGATAAGTATTAGTCTCAGTTGAAGTACTATATTATTATTTTCTTGTTTTTGCAATAAAAAGTGTAAATCAGGTCACCACCTACTCTGAAGTGATTACTGTAATCTCGGAAAGTCTGACTATATGTATATCTGAGATTACTTTTAGTCGTGTTTCTGTTTTTCAAAAATAATTTCAAGCAGTTAGAACCCCAGATATGTTTGTTTCTCCTTTGTCCTTTAATGTTCAGGGAAGGTTCAGAAGCGGTATCCCTGCAAGTGAACCTTAGAATTTAAATTTTCCTCTTTAAATTTTAAGGCTTTAAATATTCCTCTATCCTGTCTTCCCCTCCCCCTTCTCCCACTTCCCCATATTTGGTATAATGTAGACTACATTATACTAATGTTGTGAAGGTCATTACTAATATACAATAACATTAATCGAGCTAAATGCATGATGAGTATGTAAATAAAAAAGTTCATACTAAAAACTACTTGTGACTTATTGTATCTTACGAACTAAAGTCCAAAAATTTCTTGGCTCGATTTATTAAGGTTATCACGGATTAATTAATAAACCAATCATTTTCAACCTTTGTAAAGAACGTATATTAGGAACTGGAAATTTTACAGCCGGATAGCATTTACATTGGTTATTAATAAAAAAAATCATTTTATTTTGATGGTCCTTACGTATTCTTGATTCTAATAGTTATTGATAGTTGTTTAGAAGCTTTATATGTCCAATACTATCAAACCGAAAGGCCACTAACTGCAACTCTGTGTGTTAAGGCATAGTACACTCTAGTAACAGAAATATCCAGACATCAAAAATTTGGACATTAAAAATTTGGACATCAAAAATTAGTAAGCAGTTAGCAGTATCAATAAGAAGTTAGTGTACGCTGTGGATATGTGAAATCAATTTTGAACAGGACTGTAGGAACACTAATGTTAGTGTACTATTAGCAGTGTAGGTAGTTGGTGTAAATCATTTCATTAGAAGTTAGCTACAGGCGTGAAGTGTTCGCCATTATATTACGCATATTACCGGCGATCACACCCCTCAAACCGGAACACAAATTGATAAAACTTTTGCTTCAAGGTATAAATAAGTTTAGCAGCAGTACTGCCCCGAAAGAACTGCTTACGTGATCTACCGTTATATTATATTCTGTAACTTAGAAGCTTCGATTGATTCCAGCTACGATGATTTATATTACAGTGCAATTATTCAATAAATATATGTCAATAAGGTAATTATAAAGCTTCGTAAAAAGGTAGCTGTGGAAGAATACATAATAATAAATAAAAATAGTACTTCGAGATTCATTTTAGATTTTTCTATTCAGTCACCAGAAATTTTTGGACTTACGCAGATATACTACTACGTACTAAATGTAAATAAATACAATTACAATACATTCGAATCTACATGAAAATAACTTAGTAAAGAAGTCGACTGATATTTAGTTTTAAATCGGTTACGTAGAATAACTATAGGCACATTACTCAGTTGGGTCTTTGAAAAGTGGCAGGAGATAAGTGCGCATGACGCGTAATTTCTATTTCTACTAGCAATGAGTTTCCATTATTTCACTGTCTGATGATAATGTACTAACACTAGATCGCGCAACATTTCCACCTTGTTGGCTATTATGAGCGCGTTCGATTTCATTTCTATCGCTGTCTTCACCTTCGTCATAATCTATAACGAATTCGTCTAATCTGAAACTTTGGTTTCCTCTCAAAGACATTTGTAATTCACTTTCAGATTCAAAAGAGGAATCGCTGAGGATGGTGTTTCTCGATTGGAAGAAGTGTGGTCTATCGTGCACCCTGTAGTAATCGCAGCTGTCCTTCTTCTTGATTAAATTGAAATTGTCGTCCAGCGGCACATAATAGGTCTTTATGTAACCTGCCCCTTTCACATACGTCTCGCCGCGATACGTCGTGAGAATTCCGCATTCGTCTAAAATTAAAGCGGTATTCTCTGTTACCTAAAAATAATTTATGTACCATTAGTTCTCGTCTAGTAAAAATATTACGTTTTAAACTTTCCTTTATTTTCCTGTTTACACAGGACGTTTATATTATCAACTCGTTCATGTTAATTTAATTTGTAATTAATTTGTAGAAGTGAAATAAAAATAAATTAAATCGGTTGTACCTGTATTCTTCCGGTTTCTCCCGTGGAGTCCATCCTGGAAGCCATGTTAACCGCGTTACCCCATATGTCATACAAAGGTTTCAATGAGCCAACTACTCCAGCCGCGACTTCCCCATTCGATATACCTTTAAAAATATTATGTTTACATAACTATTATATGAATTTATATAGTACGAAATTTTTCTAAACTTATTTTTAAACTAATTAGTAATTATGAAATCAAGCCATTTAAATTATTCGAACGGTACGGTCCCAAGTGGCACTCAAGAAATTTCCGCTATTGAGTTTGGTAAAACAAACAAACATAGATGGTGCTTTAAAATAAATAAATATATATGATAGATAAATGCTTTAAAAAACCAAAAAAACGTTTTTGACACATTCATTGTTAAATTAGATTAGATTATTTTGTCTTCCTTAAACGAGGCAGCATAAAAAGTCTGTGTTTAGTCGAATGAAATTATTATTTATCTTTATTTACTATACATTACAACTAAATAAACTTTAAATTATTTTCATTTAAGGAATTTTGCTCATTTACTAAATTTCGGAATTTAATGATTATAACGATTAATGTTAGTTCTTGGCAACTTTTTTCATCACAGCGCCAGAATAACAGATAAAAATGAGCATATCCAATTCAAGCAATTAGTAAATTAAATTAATTACAGAGTAAAAGTTTCAATCTTCTTGTATTCAAGAAGATTAAAATTTTTCATCAATCTTTGACTATAATTTCGACTACAAGTCACAATATGATTTAACTCATATTATGTACTAAACATTTTAGTCTAACAAAAACATTTAAAGATATAATATATATCACATAATAGACCTTCAAAAAAACACTTTTGCAGAAAAATTATAATCATCATTTAAAATATGCATAATTTGCTCGGTTTTCGATTGAAAAGATTGAATATGAAAATTGTCTAGTAACGGTACCTATACGAAGGTTAAGTCCTTCAAAACTTTGAAACGATCCTCGATTGAAATTTTGTAGTTGCATCATCATAGCTGCAGCGAACTCAACCATTGTTACAACTATAGTTCTATTGTACGGTGTATTTTGTCTTTTATCCACAAATGAACTGTATGACGCAGAGTCAAATGAATCTCGCCTATTTGGGTCTAGACCACACGCTGCCATGTAAGTCCATCCGGCCATTTTTATTTTCTCTACCTTGTGTATAGATGAACCAGTAAGCAAAAGCTAAAAACAAAGCAAAATTATTATCAGTTTTTAAATATAACTATAATAACAACACATGCATCGAATTATATTTTGCTAAGTACCCTATCGAAATCTGAGATGACTTCATCCAAAATCCTCAATACGATTTTATCGCTTAAGTCTGCGTCGTTATCAACACCAAGCTTGTAGTCTGTCAAGGACGCAAACATTACTGCAACGTTATCATACTTTTCGTAATACAATTCGTCTATTGATCTGTTCAAGTCCAGATAAACTTGCACTGAAAAAAGAAGGGATCGCACATTTTTAAATATATCAATTATAATGATAAAAAATACACTAAGTCGAACATATTATTGGTAGCTTACCGACATGAGCCGGTAAAATATTTTCCAAAAGCATGTTGTTAACTTTCAACATAGTTTCCGCTTCTTGTTGCTCTTCACTGAGCTGTGTTTGCCATAAATGGTCCAGTCGATTCCTGTACTCGGTGGTTCTATCGATCCAGTATAGCGTTATGGTTATAAATACGACAGAGAGCGTATGAGATATACGAGGATCCATTCCGACATTCCAAGTTACGTCTACAGCAAACAGCGCAGATTTGATTTCCCATACAACCCATAGGTAAAAAATCGTCATGCAACCAGCAACGATCCATTTGAAAATGAAAAAAACTCTGCTAAAGAGGAAGTTCAGTAACAAGGCCAAGCTCCAACACTGCGTAACGTGCTATAAAGAAAGGAATGATTTAGTAGAACAGTACATAATCATTTTTGAAGCATAAGCAACGTGAAAACGTGATTACCCACGGAGAAACACAGTTCGATAGAACGGTTTCTGTGGATTGTTCCACTTCAGCTTCTGTGCAGGAGATGACGTTAAGAACTGAAGTGATAGCCAATGCTAAACTTATCAAAATATACAAAACGGTTCTTATTTTGGCAGATTTAATTATTTTCACGGAGAGATCGTAAATTTTTCGCAGATGTTTGTTTCTGGGCTCGCGAACGCCCTTATGTTTGGCCCAAATAAAATGAAACCAGATAAAGGGTTGCAATAAAGTCAAGCCCAGTATCAACGCCACGAAGAATATCCATATGTACCACTCAAAGCCGCTGAGCCTGAAAATATTCATTATATGATATACTGAAACAAAGTAAAACGACAAGAAAAAGCAATAATAAAGCCTAACGTAACAATATATTGTAAGAAATGTTCAATTATTCCGACATTAATACTTAATGATTCATCGTAAGAATTGTTTAAATACTTGTGATAAAAGTTAAAAAATTTTAATCGTTGATTATTTTTATATAAACATTCAATTATATAATTATATGTTGTTTTACAATTATTTTTGTATTAAGTATGTATGTACATCGGAATTCATGGTCAAAATGTCAATGGCTGGAATGAAACCTCTATTGCGGTAAGTATCTGAAGGATTTATAATATTTAGCAATCAGTTTATGTTCTATGGATTGGTGGAGTCTATTGGTGATATAATTGATATTTAGCATCTTCTAGGTATGTGTATCTTACCAATTTGTAGTCAATCCGTTTATTATAAATATTAACAAGGAAATGATGAGACAGCATGTTATGTAGTATTTGAACAGCGGGTCGGCGAGCATTATAAACGTTTTCTCCAATGGAAGGTTTTTGTACATTAACGTAAATCTGTTTAACTTGGATTCCTTCCTGAAATATTCTCTGAAAAGCGTTCATGTCAATAAAATATATTGCATATTATAATAATAAAAGTACATGTTTTTATTTAGCAATGCGATGATGTATCTGTTGTTTATCCTGAATTGTCTTAACTTTAATTTTGTTCAAGCTGCTCTACTGCCTCGTTGGTCATGTTGGTTGCAAGCGCGACTGTCGATCAGGAGCTCTTGGGTTTCATTCACGGGTCGCGCACTATAGAATTTTTCTAATTTAGTTTTTCTAGTAGTGGCTCGGAGTCTGGATTTGTGCTCGGTGTACGGACATAGGCTCACCACCTATTTCATAGTGGGTCCTAAACGTAACCGGTGAAACTACAATGCTCAGCCTAGCTCTTTGAGGATTACAGGCGTGATGATATGTATTACGTATCATAAAGCTTATTTATATAATTTAATGTTACCTTGAATAGTATAATACATAATTTCCTACCTTCCTCAGAATATTACCATTACCATCACCATCTTAAAATATCTATTTTAAGAACTAATTTTATTTTCAGACCATTTTCCGAATAGATACAATCAATGTACGGCTCTCGTTTTATACTCACTTGCCGTTTGTCATATCTTCGATCTCTTTTGCCATTTGTGCATCTGCCGCCTTCAACATTTGCTGATACTCCACTAGATTTTCATCCATGAAGGAAGTAGTTCGACGCAGGGTAGATGAACTTCTATTTTCCGATCGCTACTAGAAATACAGATAATAATGTATCTTTAAGGAAAAATATTTTCACATAACTACAACGACCTAAAATTTACTTACTCTACTGCGAGAGCGGGAATTGATGATTTTGTTGAAACCGACCGAAGCACGACGAAAAGGTTTGTATTCAGTTGTGGGCTGTAAATATATTATTCCTATTTAGACCTAACTCACCTACAGACAAATTAATGATACTCTATTTCAAACGATTTTTTCACTTTTATAATTTGTATATGTAGAAAATGTGCCCGCATCGATGTACCTATAATTTAGATCTGTGTGTCAATGTGTATACCTTACTTTATCCACAGTAACATAAATAAGGAAACAATGAATAGAAATAAAGGGTGAAAGTTTTTTTTTTGTCTCACAGTAGAATAATATAAATATACAAAACAAATCGACATTATAATATTGTTCTTCTTCGTCGTCGTGCTGATAGCTGATCGTGAGTGATCAGCAGTCGTAGTTAAAGTTAAAACATTAGACGCAATGTCGGTACAGCGCTCTCTATTGTTGTGATGTTCAAACTATTAAAGCCTTGAAGCCATAGGAGATAATTCTTTACATATCAAAGAAAGAACACCACAGAACTTAAGGAAATTAGCAACCTTAACACTTTTGATGTACAAAAGTATGATCCTCCTTACCCTTGGTGGACGTGATATGAGGAATGTTTCCAGTTTGTTTTTCATTATGAATGGATCGTTTTGAGATTCAAAATTAGGTTCAATTATGTATTCCCGTGCGTAATCCAATATTAACTCCAGAGTCTGCTTCGTGATGTGCACTTTTCTGAAGCAAAATATATTAGTGCATATTTGAATATTATGGTTCAAAGGCTTAGCAAGATGAACTGGCAGTGGGCTAGCCATTCTAATATTCTTTTGATATTGCTTCAGTTTTAATTCAAGATACCATTACATGCTCGCACAATATAGAAAAATCATGTATGGAATTAAGTACGTATGTATATGCATGTGGTTACTAAGTGGATAAAGCGATTTTTGCTGTTCAAATGCAATACGTGTTAGTAGAACTTTAAATTTATGTTACAGCATGTTTTAAAGTTTTCAATCTTTCCGACTAGAAATGTTTACACATGGGTGACTGGTAATAAAACAGCGGCAGTTTGTTCTAACTGTTATGCTCAGGAATGCTATTTATTAAGCGAACTGGTAGCAAACTAAAAACATTGTTACAAGAAAATGGGTAAAATATCCACGGTCCAACGCTACAGAGATTTATTTATTCAATTACACTGCAGTACAGAATAGATTTTAAATCTAGTCAGCATAAATGTGTGTATCTGACTCTTTTGACTGAATCTAAAAAGGTATTTGATACACATATTACGTCTCTTTCTCAATTTTCCATTAACCAATGGAACAAAGCTGGCAGATCGCGTTATGGTGCGATGTGGCTAGGCGTAGGTAAATACCCTGTAGGTAAATAGCGTAAGTAGTGCGAGAGACGGCGCTCTGTGATCCTTAACCCGCATGCCCAGCGCAAGAATTATGGGCATAGCCCCTCAGGGGAGGCCTATGTCCAGCAGTGGCCTTCTACAGCCTTATGAAGATGAATGAAACAAAGACAAAAATACAAATGAAAGATCAAAAATCACTATTTTAGATAAACTATGTGGTGTTGTCTTAGTGTTTTCAATTATGGGTCAACAAGAGCACATAAAAGATTTACTTACACCTGGAAATTATTATAATTATAATATCACCACGCTAAATCCCTTACGGGATAAGCAGATGGTATCTCAAGAGTATCATGAGCATTTCAAACGTCTTCATCTTATACGTACCTTACGTAGTTTAAAAATTAAACTACTCACCCTGCTTTCCCCGTGGATTCCATCTTGTTGGCGATAGTCACATCCTTGGACCAAATATCGAACTGCCACTTGCGGATGCCTATAAGCCCGCTGAGAATTTTGCCCGAATGCACTCCGATCCTCATGTCAATGTTTAAAGACCGTTTTTCTCTGAATATAACAGTAATATATTGTAGTAAGTTCATATAACTAACAATGTACATAATAATACTTATCAACAATTAATGTGATGTTAGTCACTATAATATAAGATACCAGTCGATGGAAGATCTATCTTTAATGAGTTTATGAAATCGACATGAATATTTGACGAAACTGAATGTGGCGCATCAAGTCTCAGGCATATTATTACGCATATTTGACACTTGATGCTCCATGCCTACAACGCAAGGAGCTTGGCGTGATAATATAATGGTAACAACAATGAACACACTTATCTTTTATATAAACAGCAGTATACTCGTATGTATGTATGTATGTAATAACACTCAATTATTAACAAACTCAATATTATCAACATATTATAATTCTGAGCCATTGCTCGTTTCATGTTGCAACACGAGACTCCTCGCAGGATTAGTAGGTTGTGGCCGCGGTCTTGCCATGCGAGACGAGATATCGCGCAGCTCATAGTTTACTATTTAAATTAGGCTTCAACGAATTTTACGCCTAAGCTACACTAGGCTACGTATGTAAATCGCGTGTAGTTCACCTGACGTCTTTGATGATGCGGATCATCTCCAGGCCCAGGTCAACGCAGTTCTTCGCGTGATGCTCGATGGGCTTCGGCACGCCGCTCACGCAATAGTAACAGTCGCCCAAGAACTTTATCCGCAACACATCGTGCTCCTATTGGAGAATACAATTAACATTAAAGCATTTTTAATAAAATTATTCACATTTCCCTTAGGATGTTTGGAATAGTGTGGAATACATTATCCGTAATGTGTAATAATATTTTAGTATATCTCCACAGATGTCAATCTGATCCCAAATTAAGCGGCAAGAGAGCTCGTGTTCTGGTAATCAGACAGCTGACAAATTACATATAAATATATGTATAATCATAAAGAGTAATTATATTGCACCCAGACACAGAACAAATAATTGTGCTCATCAAACAAATATTTATTTTGGGTGGGACTTGAACCAACGACCCGCGCTACCATAGGCAGGTTCGCCAACGAGTGTAGAAGGGGCATGTCAAGTCATATAATAGTTAGGGTGTAAAAGTAAAATTTGTTGTTCTTCCAGCGTTGTTCTCTATAATTAATAGCGCTAAAATTACCTTCACAATTAATATTAACCAATATTACTGTAATTATTCTTATTATTATCAAACTGCGTCATTGATAGAGTGGTCGCGAGAGTGACAACCGATCGAGTGATCCTTGGTTCCAATCCTGGGTTAGGTACGTTTGGATCTTTCTGGTCAAAATTTCCAGTAGTGGCTCGGAGTTTAGTTTTGTGCCCGGTGTATGACAATCGCCTCATCTCCTATTCGATTGTGGGATGTAAAGGTAACATAAGAAACGCGGGAGTGTACTACACTCCTCTGCATACCTCGTCGACAACACGCATGATGTTACATGTAAGTTAATATCCACTAAGTCCTATCTTCCATTACTTTTAGGTAAGCCGCCTACTCTATCAGTACGAACAAACACTTTCAATAGCTGACGATAAGGGACTAGCAACAATTAACTCTTCATCATTTATGACATTACGAAATATACTTAACGTAATAGCGAATTCATCCTTAACCTATTTATTTGACAATAAAATGGAACTCGTTATCATTAATTTATATGCCTAATGATTCATATGTTTATATTATATTTGGTTAATTATAAAAGTGAATGATACTCAGTTCCAATAGAGTGTATGGATGTATACCTACAGTAAGAAACAAGTTGCGTGAAATACATCGTGATGTATATTATTTGAAACTTTAAAATTCTACAATGTTAAGCGATAAATTTACATGAGCATGTAAGATCTGTAAGGATAGAGACATTTTGCACTAGATGCTATCTGCGTACCACCTAAAGGGATCTGCCGTAATGATATAATAATGAAAGATTATATATCTCCCGATCTCATGTCGGAATACGAGGATATACAAAGAAGTGATTTTGGCGCTGGCAGATTGCGGTATGACTCAAGGCTCAACTTACACACCGCTAAATGTCCTGTGGGCTTAGACAAAATACTTTTCCGTGAGCATTAACGACAAACGCTAACTTCAAAATGTATGCAAAGGACATAAGCTGCAGAAAAGTGATGGTTCACCATGCTCGTTCGTTTATGTCATTTCCATACATTTTGAAGTTAGCGTTCACCCACCGATTCACCAAGCCGATAGTTATGAGGTAACAAACATAAAAAAATACAGACGAATTGAGTATCTCCTCCTTTTTGATGTCGGTTAGAATGAAATGAAACTAACCTCGGACGCTTCGTCGAATCTTCCGAACAGCTCGTTCAGGAGTTCCACCATCCGCATGGGCGAGAGAGAGGTAGATATTTTAGTGTAGTTCACCACGTCAGCGTATAGTATGCTCACATTGTCATGCTCTTCTACGTAAAGTTGGCTGAAATTATATTATGATAGCTGAAGGACGATGACGTTACAGGAATTAGGTGTCTATAGACAGATGTGTACCTACATCAGCCTTGCCAACTGGACAATTGAATGCAAAAGAATTGGTAAATAATAATTGGTGATATCCGTTTATCCCGCAACGGGCGTGGCGTTATCATGTAGTATAATAATTCGTACAAATGATGGGTATTAAGGCATTGAACGTAACTAATAGCTTATTTCTAAGAACAATAATTATGTGAGATAAATGGCATGTTAATTTCGAACGATAATTTTTATTTGTAAGTGAATTATTTATCTGCCCATTAATGCCTGGTTAAACAAAAAATTATCGCGCATAAGAAGTATAATTATAAATTTTCATATGTAGTTATAATTACTAAACATTTTATCTATGACCTCATACATAATTGCTGTAATGAGATAATTATACAGATACGTAATTATACAACTACAAATTATTTAGTAGTGCATTTATGTTTATTTCTTATTTTAAAAAAACATTGAGATATTATTCCTAATGTTGTCCTTCGATTACTGATCCTCTTAATGAAAATGTAGGACAGGTTTATAATGAATCCGTGTTGAGCTTTTGTGTCACAAATCTCGCAATATACTCGTATGCCATAAAACATCGCCTTTTCAAATAAATTCTTTTTACTATGTTACCATGAGACCCTTTACGGGGTAGACAGAAAACGGAATTGCATTGCACTTTTAGTCAAATTACAGATTAAAAGTTGAACTTAAATGTAAGAACTACCTGTGTGTTATTTTTACTTCATGACGCAAAATAACGTGACATTAGTAAAATTGAATGAGTAAGTTCCACTAAGTTTCGAGTTAATCTTCATGTTTCTAAATAAATCCCAAAAATAAGAACTATATAATCTTTGGGATTAGTTAGGATTCTACTTCTGGCTGTAATAGCGTAGGAGCTAAACTTATAAACTTAGTATAATTTATTAAAAATATATTTAATTACAATTATATTTTAAGCGGGCTAGCAATTTTCAAATTATTTTTTTCATAAGTAGATTTCATAAGTATAGTGGGCAAATATTTACGACGGGAAATCTATATGAAGGGTTATTTAAGATGACGTTGACCTTGACATAGCTGGCCCGTTAAAGATGTAATGTTTTAAAACTTATAATATGAATAATGAAGTACGCACTTGAAAGACTTTATGTCATGACTGTGGCTCTGATTTTGGATATCCACAAACATGCTTCTAATGTCTTGTCGTACCCTCGATACTATGTGCTCTGGAAGAATACTCAGCATGAGACGTTCCTGAAAAAAAAATGTGATTATCAATAATCACATTTTTATAACTGGGTCTGGAGTTAAGGAAAATTTTTCGTATCAAATTTTCGATCAAAGTTTTTACAATCAACCAGATGTTTCCTTACCAAATGTTGCATACGTAAATTTCACATATGTTAATAAGTTATTATATTAACGTTCTTAATACAATATTACCTCTTGATCCTTGACGAATTTCAGGCGCAAGGTACTTTCGACACAAGCCCTCCGGTCCAAGAACGATCTCCGCGTCACAATCTCGTTCATCAGGCGAAAGTAGATGCCCATCAGGTTGACACCTATCAGGTACATGATATCAGACGCCACCTGCAACACGATATTCTGTTTCCTTTATTTTTCACGTATACAACTTCATGTTAAGAAATTGAAGCAGGTAACGAGGGACTTATTAAAGTTGAATAGCAGTTAGAGGTTAGTGGTGTACAATTCAGTCTCCACCCGGGGGTCATCTGTCCAAATATTATCGTGGATCTCTTTGCAAAAATATGTAAAACGTAACATCACGCCTGTTGTCCCCGAAGAGGTAGGCAGAGGAGTGTAGAAGACTCCCACAATTCACCAGTTACGTTTACGTCCTACTATGGAATAGGTGGTGAGCCTATTGCCATGCACCGGGCAAAATTATCTAGATTTCAATATTAAATGTTACTTGATCGAAAAGTTGTGCAGTGGTCAGTGATCCTGTGAAAGTGAGAGTATAGCGGCGGAGGTCGTGGGTTCGATTCCCACCCAGAATAAATATTTGTGTGATGAGCACAAGTATTTTCTTTTTGTTTCTTTTGTTTGGTTACCGTAACACAAAATCTATTGATGCTCACTATGGGATCAGATAGCCGTGCGTGGAGATGTCCCAAGATATTTAACAGTATAAACGGATATTTAACGGGATAAAGATTTAACGGTGACAGAAGACAACGCAACGCACACACACGTTACATTTACATAATTTTTGTCGTTATATTGTCTCAATGTCTAATCATGTTTGCACGCGCTGCGCTCGCGCCAGTAATTTATCTAATACATTAATGTAGATAAATACATTCACTGTATCCAGTTCATGAGCTTCATTGTTACAAATGTCACACATGATCGATAATTATCCTCTAAACGTATAATGGATTATACTTTGATTCGTTATTATCTTTGCGTGCGTTTATAGACAATGATAATAATAATACTAATATAATTATTTGATGCTTGAAATAAAAAAACACAAAAAGAAAATAATATTAAAATGTTTTTTTTTTCAATGTTAAAGCAAATGGCATTTAGTCTTAAAACATTTTTATAAATGTAAAAATGTGCGCGCCGGGTTCCAAATCAGAGGAACGCTTTTAATAAAGCGTTATTGTAGTAATACTTGGAATTAACGTAATGATGCCATACAAGCTCGTAAGGCAAGATAACGTCACACCTATATTTTTACAAAGGGATAGGCAGAGGATAGTAGTACACTCCTACGAATCTCAGGTTATATCTATACGTCCCTCTATGAAATAGTGAGTCAACCTGTGGCCATACATCGAGTATAAGACTCTGTGTTGGGAATTTCAAGATAGACAAACCCAGTAATACTTTGCCTCATCTGGGGATCGAACCCGGAACCTTTTGATTAGACGTGGCGCTTACAAGCATCCGACGGGGCAGTCAATGCAAGTCCGCATTAAAACAAATCAGAAGATGATAGATGGTTATTGACTTCAGTATCGCGGGCAATCATACACGCAATACAAAGTCAAATATTTATTTATTCACTCTACTGTATACCGTAACGTTGTCTGCTTAGGTACAGCTAAATGCCTCGACCGCTTTTGGGCAGCATCGTAGGCGGTGTGAGGAGCTGTGCTCTGCGATCCCAACCCGCATGCCCAGCCCGGGGCTTATGAGAGGAACCCCTCAAGGGAAGCCTAAGTTCAGAGGACTGCAATACGCTGAAGTTGATGATGTATACAATAACAGGTAATAAAAGCCAATTAATACCTAGTGATATTCTCCACCAGTCAAACCTTGGAGAACAGTAAAACATACAGTGAAAAATGGTATCTGCAATAAGCATTACTTCGCTGTAGCATTAGACGGACATCGAACACGAGACTAGACACTCTATCTCGACTAGACTTAGGTCACTTTATCATCAACACTATTATTTTTCCACTGTTGGCCAGGTTTCTTCACAGAATTAAGGGGGTTGAGGCTATATATACGCCGCCACAATGATTAAAAGTGGATTGGCAGATTTCACATGCCCTAAAGAAACCTATGGGAAATTCTAAGGTGTGCAGGTTCCTTTACGATGTTTTGTATAGTGAATGAATAACTCCAGAAAGCAGGAAAGTCAAGGGGAAGGAAAGGGCAAGAAACTTGACTATCAGACAACCCTAATCACTAATTACTGATAATAAAAACGTATGTGGATTAAGATTGGATTCATAATATCTTTGTATACAAATGTAGGTGTGTTATGTATGCAATATGCATCGCTACTTGGTCATATTTATAATATTGTTTCATATTAATACTTGATGTATTTATAGACGAATTTAATCACGTGATTTATACAGACCGCCTCGTTGCTAGAGTGGTCGCAAATGTGCCTGCCGATTGGGAGGTATTGGGTTCGATTCCTATTGGGTTTCTTAAATCGAAATTTCTTATAGTAGGTCGGTATCTGGATTTGAGCCTAGTATGTGGCAGGCTTGTTCCATGGTGGAACGTAAGCGTAACTGGCGATACGTGAGAGTGTAGTACCTTCCTCTGCCTACCTCTTCCGGGATTAAAGGTGTGATGTTACGTACTAATAATGACATCAAAGTATAACCCTACGTATCCAGCTCGTATATTTCAACTTACCACAATTTCCATGTCAGAGTCGTCTACATAGGTGAAGAGAGCGAACACCAGGATATATACTAAGCTGACGACCACGCCCATTATGATGGCCAGGAAGTTGTTTCTCATGGGCAGGAATATATAAGTGGACAGGAGAGCCATGGTGGCATAGGCTGGTCTCAACGGCATGCCTTCTGTTGAGCTGTAGATCGCAACGGCTACGTCTGAAAATAGATTTATCTGTGTATGTTTATTTTACACCGATTTTACTAAGAACTCATCGTTAATAAACGTCACATAATCTGGCCCCGCGTGTGTGTCTCAAGAGAACAATGGAAATAGAAGAAGCACATCGGGTCTACAAATATACAAATATTTGGCACCTGGTTCTCTCTGCCTACCTCGTACGAGTACTGATGTGATGGTAAAATAATAA